>CAUYLG010067313.1:0-73842 GCA_963573385.1 Cacajao melanocephalus
CTTTCCCATGCTGTTCTCGTGATAGTAAGTCTCACTAGATCTGACGGTTTTATAAGGGGAGTTTCCCTGCACAAACTCTCTCTCTTTGCCTGCTGCCATCCATGTAAGAGGTGACTTGCTCCTCCTTGCCTTCCACCATGATTGTGAGGTTTCCCCAGCCATGTGGAACTGTAAGTCCATTAAACCTCTTTCTTTTGTAAATTGCCCAGTCTTGGGTATGTCTTTATCAGCAGCATGAAAATGGACTAATAGAGGGATGAACTCCATTGTACCAGCGAAGGGTTGGCTAAAACAGGAGCAGGGATGGTCCATTTATTTCAGCAGGAGGGAAAGGAGAGCAAGTAGGTACAGATGTTCCTCATTTGTTCTTATTTTTTCAGTGAAATGAAGCATGGAGATATCAGTTAAAGATGGGGTTGGAGAAAGGAGATATTGGAGGAGATTAGCGCTATCAGGGAAAGCCGAAAAGGTGTAAAGTGGTATGAAAAGTGGGGAAGCAAATTTACTGTGGGAACATTGTGTGATTGCTGGACAGTTTCTCATGGTCATGAGTCTTTCTCCCAGTATATCTAGCTGCTCAGTGCAGGCATGGAATTGGAAGGATAATGACTAACCCACAGAATCAGTGGGGAGGTTCAAAAACCAGGTCTGGAAAATAGGCATCCACCAGCGGAGGCTTAGCTGAATGAACATTTGGGCCAGGGTATGGCTATAGCCACTGAGGTACAATGCTGCCACCACTCAAAACTGTCACCACCAGATACTACAACCATTACACACAGGTTCTGGGGCTATAGCAGTATCATAGCCACTGCTGAGCTGATCTCCCTGACCTGTGGTCTTTGTACCACTATCATAGCTCATGATTTAAAGGATTGTGGGGAGGTAGGGGGAGCCTGGACCATGACCACCGCTAGCCCAGACAGAGCCTTTATATTATAAATTAGACAAAGACATCCTTCCCTCCAGACATTTTACTCTCATCTGTCAGAATATTGTTATAATAAATATACAAATCAAGGATGCCTGTGGTGTTCATAGCACACTTTGGAGTGGAACAGTGTAAGAACAATCATAGCAGGAGTCCTGCTCTTGTGTGTGCTTTTATTGAGTTGACAGATATGGCTGTAATGAGAATCACCCAGGCTTAGCTTCTGTGGATCGGTACTAAGGGAGTTCCCCCAAATTGGGAACTTTTTGATTCTAGTCAAGAATCAAACAAAAATGCCCAATGCACTTCCCATAGTTAAAGGTCCTCTCTTAGATAAATCTCTTTTACTAGCTAAACCTAAGGCACAAATCTAATCAATGTATTGAAGGAGGCTTGAAGTAGTAAAGTCATTAAAATAGAAATGCTTTAAATGGAGATGTTAAATCTTCTGTTTAGTAATGCGAGTTGACTGTTCTTATGTCGGAAAGCTTTTCTTTCTTCTTGGGAAATATGGGTGTTTTTGTGACCCACATTTGTTCAGATAGGACTGAACCATATCAGGAGGGATGAATGAACTTCATCTTTCCTTTATCTTACTCCAGGGGAATGACTATGGAAAGTGTCAGGACTGGGCTGAGTGTAGTGTTACCTGGGCTGCAGTAGTGATGGCCCTGATTGTTCTTACTTAAGATGGAATAGACCCACATTTTAGAAATTATTGGTGAATACAGTGATTGTTCTGGGGGGAATAGGTGCCAATCTTCCCTTTCTTCCCAAAGGAGATGAGTTTCTATGGTCAGTCATCCTGGGATAGAAAATGAGATGGGGTGGGGAAGACTTCCTGTCCTTCTCTGTCCTGAAACTGGGATGGGGCTAGGTCCTTGGACACAGGAAGGCCTGGAAATTCCTATGGGGAGGTAGAGCTCACAGCAAAAACCAATTAAAAGATGACAGGAAGCAGGAAGGAGGATGACTGATGAAAGGGTTACATGTCAACCAGAACAGATTTGTGAAACATGTTAGCCTTCCTTGGGAATACATGGAAATCACTTGGTAAGAGATGTGAAAAATATGGGATTTCCCAGGATCCATGGGATGTAGGCTTAGATTGTATTAGTGCCTTAAAGAAAAATGCCATTTTGTAGGCTAGAGACCATGGAGGGGAAAGGTGGCCCATTGATTAAACATGCATACTTTTGAGTTTCTACGATGTGACAGGCACCCATTTTGAGCACGTGGTAGGTGGACTCGTGAATAAGATGCTGTTGCTATTCTCCCCCGACTCTGGTGAGTGCACTAGACCAGTGACTCACCAATCAGTTCAGTGTGGTATGTTCTATAATAAACACCTAGTATGGGATCTCAGATGGTCTTGTCATGGCAAGGGAGGTAAGGTCTCTGCATGTATGCCGTAGCCAATACCTAAGAACCAGCTCTCTTCATCTTCCACATGCCTATCTCCTCCAGTGAATTTTCTGCAGTGTTCACTTGGGCTGATACTGTCCATGGTGCAATGCAGCCACATTAACATTCTGGTCATACTCAGAGCTTCCCTTTTCTTGGCTGTGATATACCACTATCTGCAGCTTCGATGTCACAGTCACAGATACTGGGAGGGCTTCGGCTGGACTCTGAGGGGAACTTCTTCCCCCAGCAGTGGACATAAGCACACCTGGAATGCTCCTTTGCCTTCTGGAGCTCACAGGGACAAGGACTAGAGTTCTATATCAGGGAAATAAATACTGAGATGCACAGAGAGTCCTGCAAAAGGACCTTCCCTAGTTTACAAAAGATAATAGTTGTCATTTATTGCATCCCATTATGCAGCAAACTCTTTTCATATACTATCTCAATCAGGCCTCAGCAATACTGCAACTCTTATGAGATGGGTGAGAAAAAGTGAAGACCAGAGAGTTTGACCAAATTAAAACAGAATCAGAATTAAGCTCTTTCTGATCGAAAGACGGTGGTTCTCTACCAGTGGTGACTTTGGCTGCAGGGAACCTTTGACAATATCTACAGGTGTTTTTTTATGGTCATGACAGGGAGAGTGCTGATATGTAGTGAGTAAAACTGGGATGCTGCTAAACATTCTGCATTGTCCAGGAGACCCCTCTGTATGGGTTGAATTGTGTGCCCCCCAAAAGATACATTGAAGTTCTAACCCTCAGTACATCAAAATATGACCTTATTTGAAAGTGGGGTGGATTAAGATGTAGTTATTGGTTAAGACAATGTCATACTGGAGTTAGTAGGCCCCTAATTCAATATAGCTGATGTCCTTATTAGAAAACTGCAATGTGAAGACCCAGAGATACAGGGAGCTATAAGAAGATGGAAGCTGAGGCTGGAATGGTGTGTCAGTGAGCAGAGGAACACCAGGGATTGCTGGCCATCACCAGAAGATAGGAGAGGGGCCTGGAACAGATTCTCCCTCAGGAGGAACAAACCTTGCTGATGTCTAGATTTCAAAATTCTAGCCTCCAGAACCATGACAGAATAAGCCTCTGTTCTTTTAAGACCCCCAGGTTGTGGTACATAGTGATGGCTGCCCTCGCTAACCAGCACACCCCCACAGCAAGAAATTATCTGGTCCCAAATGTCAATGGTGCCACTGTTGAAAAACCCTGCGTTAAGAGAACATGATACTCTCTTTTTCTTGACAAGCATTCTGCCACTTTCTTCCTCTTTCCAGGGGCTGCCAAGCATTCTGGGGAAGGTTGGAAGCAGTTATGCCTGTATCCAAAATGGTGGGGAGAGCAGGCTCTTTCAGAGTGAAAACGTGTCTTTTAAAATGCTTAACATGGTTAGTGCATCTGGCAACTTAATTAGCCTTGGTCCACCTCGGGAGTGAGAGCTACCTGCTGGAGTTATGCTGATGAATTGCGATATTGTTTTCATAGCGCAAGATCCTGGATCTCTTCCCAGCCTGGGCTGAAAGTCTCTGGCTTTCAGTAGTTGGCTGGGTGGTCTGAAGTTTCCTCTACAGTGTCACATTCTATTTTGTTAGTCTGTTTCCCTCACAAGGCTTGGGGCTTTGTTTCACCCCCACCAAAAAGTAGTATTTCTTGAGAACTGGAAAGGAAAACATTTCACTAAGTTTTAACCAGAAAAATGATGTGGTGGGAAGACCAATCTTATCCAAAGCAAATGAAACAAGCCACCAGTGCAATTTGCTGATTCATTATCTGGTAAAGTGTGATTGCCACAAAATGCACTGTCTCAGGGCCGAGATAGCCCATTCAGCTCTTGGGTGTAAAACCCATTTCATTAATGAGCCTGGCAGCAGAGCATGTGCCTTGGTTTTCTGCTATGCTGGAATAAGTTGAATAACAAGTTGTAAAAGCCATGTTTCTCACTTGGGTTTTAGGGAGTCTGCCTCTTTCTATGAGGGTGAATATTTTAGTGGTACTGTACATCCAGGCAAAGATACGAAACAACACACACAAAACTGCCCAAAATGGTAGGTAGCTTGCACAGACTTGGAAGCTAGCAACTCTTAAAATTGCTGCAGAGACTTTTAAAATGAATCCTTTTCATCCATTGAAGAAACTGCAAAGTGAATTAAATAAAATCAGGCTAAAACGACTGATGACTCATAAGAAATAGAGCAACAGCCAATGACAAGTAGACCTTCCAGGAATAGAGCTCCCAGAGAAGTTCCCATTTTCGTTAGAGGAAAGTGAAGATGACCTTGACTCTGCGAACGTATCTTGTTTGCTTAGATGACCTTGACCCTGTGAACGTAGCTTGTTTGCTTTGGGAGAGCTGTTTCAGCTGGCTTGCCCAGGACAGGAGTGCATTTTCTGTTTAATTTGTGTACCATTCCTCTTATTCCCTAGGGCTCAGGATCTAGTGGCTACTCAGTGATGCTGTTAATTGGCATCAAAACTGGCAGTGGCAAGACCTTGAAATTTTCTTATCGCAGGCCTCATAAATGATATTAAGTCCATTCTTTAGCATCTCCAGGCTTCGGTGTGTTTACTGGAAAAACAGGTGGGTGAGAATGGGAATCTGCAGACTTGCAGCGTAGAGATGTTAAAAGAGTGCCTTCTATCATCATGATTCTATACTTCTTGACCTTCAACTTGATCCAGTTTGTTTTGGATATGTAATTTTGAGAAGTCTGACAATCTAATCATTCCTCTAAGATATTTATTTAGTTTTACTTAGCTCTCATAGAAGCAGGTTTTATGTAACGAAAGCACTGAGATTGAAGCCTGGAGGACTAGGTTTAAGGCCCAGCCCTGTCCCTTACCAGCTGTGGGACTCCAGGCAAGTTACATAACTTTTTCGGGCTTTAGTTTGCCCATCTGTCAAATGGGAACCATGTCAGTGTTGCCTGTTCCCAGGGGTTTTGTCAGCAGCAAATTTGATGATGCATGTGAAAAAGCTTTGAAAATGACAAGGCAATATTTAAAGGTCAAGTATAATTATGAATACATTCTGATTCCTTTGAAAATTTTCATGGTTTCATGCAATCATTTCTCTAGTCAATCCTGCTTTTTGTGTAAGGGACAACAGAGCCTTCTCCTGAGCAGCCTGATTTTTTTTTTTTTTTAAATTTTACTGTTATCCCATTTGCTGTTCAGTGGTCTGGTTCCAATGTTACAATCTAGAGACTGGTTCTTTCTGTGAACATGTTTACTTCTCACTGTCGTTAATTAAGATGAGGACAGTGATTTATAAGATACACAGTTGCTCGAGGCATAGCATTTAAAAGTGCCACATGCACTTCTCCCTTTTGGGGTAACACCTTGCATTTGTGCCTGTGTTTAATTTACAGCTAAAAACACACTGTTTATTTGTTGGCAGCGTTTGGAGGCATTTTCAGGTTGAATCTGTAGCTGCTATAGAGCAGTCAGGAGTGCTCATGAATAAGGAGGTTTGATAACCTTGTGCTGGGGTTTCTGGTGCTTGAGGAATTGCTGAGGGGCTGGAGTGGGGCAGTGCCGCAGTCTGCAAATTCAGAAGCTCATTTGCAGTCTTGGTGTTTGCATATATAAGAACTATGAATGGGCTTCTTTCTTCTGTGAAAAAACAGAAGCGACACAGAGGGTTTTCTTTTTCTCCTTTTGAATCCTGGCTGAAACCATTAATCTGTTTTCCTTCTTGGGCCTTCTGGTCACCGGGCTGGCCTGCCTTCCATCCATGTCATCTTGTCTGTCAAGGCGTGGGATAGTGAGCCTGAATGGACGATGCAGCAACCATCTGTGGCCCTGTGGTGGCTCTGGGGCATGTACCTGGAGCAGAGTGACAGGAGGAGACAATGTAGCAGTGTTGCTGCTGCTCCTGGAATTCAGGGAAGAGTGGGTCCCCTGGCCAGATCCCCCTCAGAGGGCTGCGGTGGGGGCTGGCTTTCTAATTCTGACTGATGTAGTCTTTGGACCACCAATAGGGCCAGTGGAAGGCATTGAGGAGTGGACAGGGGCCATTATATCCTCACTGGAATTCCCATATTGTTTATCCTATGACTTTCCTGATACTTACTGCCCAAACTTAGAGGTGTAGATCATTCACTCGCTTATGCCTATCTTCAGGTGGCAGAAGTTTCAGTCAATTTGAATAAGTGTTTCAATGACTGATGGATCAGTCTAGACTAGAATCTGTTGGCAAGTGGAAATGCATAGGTATTACAAGATATTCAAAAGTTGCAAACAGATTTGCAAAATGTTCTTTCAGAGGAAAGAGTTCTTTTACTACATTCCTGTGAGGTAAGAAGGATGTCTTTTTACAGTCAAGAAAATGCAGGCTCTGGGAGATTGAGTGATTAGCACAGGTTACATCCCTAGTAAACAAAAGAAGCAACCTCCACAGCACATCTCATGTCTGAGGCCAGGGCTCTTTCCCTTTTACCACAGGATCTTGGGATCGTTGAACCGTGGGAAGGAAAGGAGAGGGCGAATTAGACAGAGCAGCAGTTCTAATTCCAGTTATGCTTGAGTCAGTTTATATAATTGGGTACATTGGAGGCCAACAGTTTTGTTTCACGTTATATGAGGAATTTCTCTTTGTTTTTTCTAGAACAGTGGTGTTCAAAAGACTTCTTCCTTTTGCCAAATTAAAGGTGACATAAATCCCCAAATATAAAACTTAAATTGAATGGCTGTGATTGAAGCAGGGTGTCAGATCTTGCCTGCTCCACCTCCTCTTCCCCTTAGCCTCCACTTGCCCCTCAAAATGGCCTTGAGATGCTTTGAAAGCTTGAAGAAGTGAGGAAGGAGACTTCAGGTCAAAGGGGTTTCATTCTCTCCTTTCTTCTTCCCCAGTTTTGCCAACTCTCTATCATTTAGTTGTCCTCCTCAAAAAAAAAAAAAAAAAAAAAAAAACTGAAGATGTGGCATTCTTCCTCGTTGCCCTCCAGCACTTGGGAGGAGTCTGCTATTGTTATACATTCCATGGCTTTTCTGGCTTCACAAATGCACAAGAAGAAAGGTGGTAGACATCAGACTTTGTGTCATTGAACTGTTCTTTATTTCTGTTATGGCTGTAACACAGAGGGCAGAGCACACAGTCTAAGGACGTCCCCTTCTCGGGCAGCTGGTCAGTGAGCCAAGCCCTTGAGTCTTTTCTGGGCAGTCAGCATCTTTTCTCGGCATCAAATTCTCTTGAGTCAGTGGCATGAAGCACCGAACTGTGGCTGAAGGTTCTCCTCCAACTTCGTATGGGCTGTGGGTGCATTAAACATCTGCTTGGGACGGTCTATTTAAGCTGAGACAATGTATTTAAGCCCTGTGATTAGTGTCCAACTGCTAAATGATCTAGACACAGCCTTTTCCTGAACAGTTATATGACAGCATTTCCTGAAAGTCGTCTTAGGCCCTGAGATGGCAGGAGATCCCAGCTAGCTGTGCTTTCTTCCCTGTATTTGTAGATTGTTGCGCTACCTTGAGCCTAAGTGGTTTTCTGTCAAACTGGGAAGGAATCTCATTCTTTATTGTCCCCTTAGCTATGGAGCCCATTTGCCTAGCTGTTTCCAGAAAGGAACTTCTCACTAAAGCAATCATTGGCTGTACAGATTTTTTTGAAATTTCTTATTTATATGACTTTTGTGTTTTCTCATGTTTCAACATGTCTTAACAGAGCACCACACCGCACCATCTCCTTACTTGGGAGAAGTTCTGACAAGTTCTTGAACACTCTCTCCATCCCTCTCTTAGCTCTGCATCCGCCCCACCCCACCTGGCCAAGGAAGGCTTAATGTGCAGGGTATCGATTGGGTCTCTTGAGACATGCTGGCCTTTCGAGTAGACCCCAGTCTTCTATGAAATTTTGCCGCATTTCTGGCTCCTTGAGTGCACGCTGAAAGACACTGAGTCAAGATTTACGTTGAGAAGAGGTGGGTGGCCCCACTTAGGTCTTCCTGAGCCCTGTGTTCCAGTTTGTTTTTGGCCAGGAAGTCCTGCCTCCTGGGGGCGGCTGGGCTCTTTCACAGTGCTGACTAAAACTTGATTATGTTTCCCACTGGGCTGTTGTTCCTTGCGAGTACTCTCCTTCTGCTGAGAACTTCAGAGATTCAGGGTGAGGAGTGTGATTCAGGCATGGAAAAGCCACCTCAAACCCTGACATTGGGAAGAACCCAAACAACTCCCCAAATGCCACAACTTCTGGGAAACATTCTTTTTTCCTTATTAGATTTTAGAGCTCAGATCACTTTCAGTTATTCACTTTCAATTGCTTTTTAAAATGGGAAGAGTGATCATAGCCTGGGTGGTGGGTTTCGAATCATCTTAGTACCCCCAAAACTATTTGTCTAACTCTTGACAACTGAATTTTCCCTACTTAAGTTTCTCACGATTATGTGTTGACCTCTCAGTCATCATGCTTACCTTCCCCTGTTGTTTGCCTCACTAGGCGTGGAGGCCCTTGGTATTGATTGAATGGCAACCTTGCCCAAGCTGATGAAGAAAAGAGAAAGTGGAAGCAAGAAATGATCTAGAGACCCATCCAGCGTAGGCAGCCAGTCAGTATCATCCAGAGCAAGTATGCAAATATGCCTTTCCTCATGGTTGCTTTTTCTTGGATGGATCTGAGCCGTTCTTCTTTAACAAATCTCATTACCATTCTTTACTCCAGCAGTATAATGCAATGGGGGACACGGGCATCTCCTTGAGTGTGGTAAGAGATCAGACATGGCTATGGCTGGGTTAAAATTATTTTGTCAAAATGAGTTCACAGAGTAAAATGATGGGATGGGGAGGGGAAGATGCTTTGAACTCCCTTCTCAATCTTTCATTTCTGAACTCTCTCAGCCCTCCCAAAGAAAGCCTCTGAGGCACTCCCTAATCCCTACCATAGGAGCAGCTTTCCCTTGTTGTGAAGTAGTTGAAGTGTCTGTGGCTCCTTCTCCTGCAGTTGCTTCTCTCCTCTGTGTTGTCACTCGCTTCCTCTCTCATCAGCTTCCCAGGAATACCTCCTCCTCTCCTTTCCCATGGAATGAGGGGGAAAATACAAGGTACTGTTTCTAATACTACCTCAGAGGAAGCTATGTCAGCAAAATGAATCCGCACCTGCCTTCCCCTGCTTCCCGGCCTTGTGGCCATAATGGTGCCCTCTGGGACCATGCCAGCTGCCTCTGCCTGTGGGGAACAGCTGTCAGATCCTGGACTAAATCGAATTCCTGGGAGACCAGGCTGTTAGGCAAGAGGAAGGTGAGTCAGAGCTGATTAGCTCCATGCGAGCTGTCCTCAGGCCACATTTCTTTGGTTTTAAGTGGAGGCCTGAGTATGCTGGCTGGGACAGCCTAATGCGTCCTCTACTTTAGTTGATGGATGAGCCATCCTTAGATAGTTAGTGACGCATTTTACAGTTCATCCAGATGAGGCAGCCTTGAGTAAATGGAAGGACTGGTCATTCTATGATTCTAACAGTGATTGTATCACTGACGTTTCAATTCTGTCAGCCCTGTGGGCTGCTGACTGCTGCTGGGCTAGGGCACTGCCTCTGAGGAGCATCTACCCACGTGCTGCAGAGGAATTAACTTTGACGTAATGGAATTTTGTTTTCACCACTGCTCATAAAAACAACCGCCTCGAGCAAATGAAAATGTGTGCAGCAATTTGTGCGCTTCTAGTAATGAACATGGTCCAGAGGGTTCTTATACAGATGGCAGTGACGTCCCTACAGACCAGGACTGGCTGATGAATGATTAACTAAAAGGAGTATTTCTAAGATGCTGGCTCCAGAGAGATAATGGGGAGTGATGGTGCAGGCTGGAGGGAAGGAAAGGTGCTTAAAAAGGTATGCCCTACTTATAGATAGGCTGACCCAGAATCTTCCTTTGCCTGCCTCATCCTGGAGAACTTCCCTCTGGGATGGGGCATGATATTCCCCTAAACACCCTTATTTACTCCTTTGCCCTGTGCATCCCCTACTCCCCACCTTTCTTTCAGAGGTAACCTCTCTTGGCTCTGTTTCCTTGAAACCTCACCCTTCATTTCCTCAATTCTCTACTAACCAAATCTTTATGACTACTGCCGGTTTGGTCATCACTACTTACCAGTCTCTGCATAATGTTCCTTGGAGAGCCCCATCAGGGACCCCCAGATTGCAACTGTGCTCACTCCTATGTTCAATGTCGTTCAGGTAAGGCCTTCAGGTGATTTCTGTGCTTGGCCTGACTTGTAACCTGGCACCATAAAAAAAAAAAAATGCCGTGGTTGCCCTTTAAGTTTCTTCATGTATTAACCCTGTCATAGTTAAGAGTTCAGACAAGAAATCGGGTTACTTGTGAATATACCTTATAAAGCCAGGACTCTCATGTCAGGGTTAGAGAAACTCTTCAGTCCCAGGGCATGGGCCTTAGGTTCTTGAACCCACAGACAGGGACCAGCAGCTGCACTGGGATTCAACGAAGAGCCAAGGTCCTAAGGGAGCCCGTGTCCTCAGTTATGCTCACCCTTTTGCAGGGAGAAGCCTTGAGTAGGCTTACTTCTGTTCCCACATTGGCAGCGTAATGGAAGTGCCTTCATTGGGAAGAGAATAGAGAGGTTGATTTGGGCTTTGGAGTCAGACTGAAGTGGATTGAGTCCCAGCTCAGGCACTGATTTGTTATGTGACCTTGGGTAAAGTTACCAGTCTTCCCTGTGGTAGATTAAAGAGAGCCACATGTTCTTTTACCTTCTTCTATGAAGGGTTGGGAACTACTCCCCCTCCTCTTGAATCTGTGCTAGGCTGAGACTACGTTGACCAGTATAGTACATTTGAAGTGATGCTAAGCCAGTTCTAGGTCTAGCTTTCAGGAGGATTAGCAGCTTCTTCCTTGGTCTTTTGTGGCCCTGTGTTGCCATGGAGGGAGTCCAAGTCTCCTGCCAGAGATAGAGGCCATGTGAGGGTACCCTGGACCCCTGGACATGACAGTGAAGAAGCCATCTTGGATGTCTGGCCCAGTTGAGCCATCACATGAATGGTAACCCCAGCTGACATCTGACTCAAACTGTGTGAGAGACCTCGAGTGAGAACTGCCCAGCTGAGCCCCAGTCAACTCACATAGTCATGAGAAGTAATAATAAATTGTTATTTTAAGCGATTATGTTTTAGGGGTGGTTTGTGATGAAACAACAGATAACCAGAACACTAAGTTTCTTTTTCCTTATCAGTGAAATTGAGATAATAGTGGACCTGCCTGATAAGTGGATGTGAGGATTAAATAGGAAGCTGTGATGTAAGTGCCTAGCGATGCTTGGTGTATAGTTATATTTTTATCAGGCTGCATATGATAGATGTTCAAAATACTGATTTTGAGTACAGTGAGTTTGAACTCCAATACACTGGATTCTGGGAAGGGTGCTGGTGTTATGGGTCAGGCATGCTGACTGGCATCCCTTCATGCTCCTTGGAAAATCACTTTATTTTAGTGCTTTTATTTTCCCATCTTCCCCAGAAAGGAAACAAAAGGGAGATGAATAATCTCATTAGTAGACTTTTAAGATATTCTTGAGACCTCTAGGAGTCTTGTGAACTTTGAATTTTTGTTAGGACTTCTTTCACAGCTTTCTTAGCTATGTATCATCAAACTGTTTATTCACTCTTTCCTATCTCTCATCATACTGATCAAAGCATTTATTTTATGCTTACCTGTCTTTTCTACTAGATCGTATCATCAGTGAGGCTCAAGACATCCATTCTAAGTCTTCAGACTCTATTTGAGAACCTGGCATAAAGCGAATGTTCAGTAATTGCAAATGAATGATAGTCTTTGGCATGGTTTTGGGGTCCAAGCCTCAGAGATCATGCCCAGGGAAACCCAGGACCACTGGGAAATGGATTCACACATTTAATTTTGTTGGCTTTTTGTACCTCTGTCTGTTCTAACAAGTGACAATTTAAGCAGGATAGTTTAATGACTTTGGTGACTGAATGAATCTAAGAATATACAAGGCAAGAGACTAGTTCCATTTTATTGGTGCTTCCTGAATAGTATGTTAAGGGGGAAAAAACAAAGCACTGACATTCAGTGAATTACTTGTAAATAACATTGTCCAATACTACTAGTGTATGCTCTCCATTAAGGAGAACAACATTTTATTGGCTGCTTTACGTTTTAGTCTCTGGGGCTGTTCACATTTACGTGGGAGCTGTCAATGTTTTTTAGACGTCTGGGTTTCTCTGGTAAGAACCACCACAATTGAAACTGAGTTAAGAGGCCATTGGGCAGGCTGGGACAGTAAATATGACTTCAGTCCATTTGCTTAATAATTCAGAGTATCCTGGTTCTTTCTTACATGTAAATACCCTTCCCTTATGTAATGATAGTGGTTGAGAACAAAGATGGGATTATCACAAAGTAAAAGAAGTCAAGTAAAATATAACCAAGATGTATTGTTTTCCTTTCCTTTCTCAATGAAAATAGTTTTACATGTAATGAGAAGGAAAGAATAGCATTTGCAGCATTCTTGCTGTCTTAAGTTTTATTTGAAAGAAACATGAACATGTATTTTTCTCATACTCATTGCAGTACTGTCACAAACTGCAGCCCATATTCCTGCCTTAATGAGAAGATTAAAGACCTGTTAATGTCATTTGTTTAGCTTCTAAGCAGTAGGTGACAGAAGAGCTAAATATTCTCTGAGTTGACATGGTGATTCTAAAGGGACAGGAACCAAATGGCTATAGTGACCTTGCTTTTCATGGTAAACTAAATGGACCAAAGAGAAGATCTATATTGTTTCTGTAGATGAGAAATTTCTTTGCCGGTGCCAATGGGAAGAACAAATGAAACACATCAAGAATGCAAATGTCTTCTCAAGCCTAATTTTTCACTCCATTAATGAGATGCTCTCATTTAATAGTAAGGCTGGTTTGGGGTGCTGGTGGCACAAGGGCAAGGCTAGTGATTCATGGGATTATATCTACTTGTGGATATTATTGTTAACTACAGAATATCAATTACCCAGATGACATTGTGGTGGGTGCTAGAGGGATGATAAAGAGGTGTAAGATGTTTCTGCCTTCAAAAATTGTAAAATCTTGTTTGGAAGAAAAGCATCTGTACATTGAAGGAGTTTAGTACGTAGAACAAATGCTGTGAGGAGATAATTGAATTGCTATCCACCTTACCTTTACTAGAATTCTAGGGACTAGAGAAATCATTAAACCAGCACTAAATGGGAAAAGATCTGATTTATTACTCTGAATCAACAGCCTACAACCCCAACAAATTTTGCTTTGGGTAAGTTGTATTGGAAAATATGAATTAGGTCTGAGGTCATAGTGGGGACTCATTAGTTCTATCCCAACATGACTGTACTCATCTAGGTGATTCTAAATGCACTTACCAACAAGCCAAATGAACAAGGACTTCAGAGAAGAGTGGACTATTTTAATGCCTACGTACTGCATGAGGACAGGAGGAAAAACTGTCACTGACCAAAGAAAATGAAAAACAATAACAACTCAACAACAATTGGCCTGGTTCCTGCTTTTGTGGCACAGCTAACATTCTCCCTAGTAGAACAATAGCCATTGAATGTCAGCCTTCAATCAGTAGGATTATAATTCTTTTCCTCTTGGAGATGAACCATTAGAGATAGAGGTTAGAATTATTTATTCTAATAATTCTTCACATGTGGAAAGGGGTCTTGAGTGGAAATCCCTTAGGAATGTGAGAAGCAGGGAGAAATTCTTCTCCAGCAAGGGGTGAAACATGTCATAATAATAGATTGGAGGAGAAAAGTGACAACTCTAGGCCGGAACAGGGTTGGGGGCAGTCTAGGGAGGTCTCATGCATAGTTGGTTTTGAGTTGATGTGAAGATGGAGGGCAGAAGAAGGGAGCAGGTTTTCCAGGTGGTGGATGAAGCCAAATAACAAAGGAAATGGTGTGTGGAAACAAAAGGAGAGCATTGTAGCGGGAGCGCAGGGCAAAAGAGCAATGGAGACCATTCTAATGCCTTTGGGTTTGATACTCGATGTTTATCCTCCATTGTTTGATGAAGCTTCTGGGAAAAGGTCACTTATAAAAACTGCTGCATACATGGATGTTTGCAGAACATCTGGGGCTCTATCACCACAATAGAGGGTACCTGGAATAGGGAGGGCAGCCCCCACTAGCACATATGGCCACACTGCTGCATACTTCCCTTACAATAAGGCAAAATATTTTTAGAAAAAAGGAGGAAACTTCAAGAAGAAAACCCTCTATGGTTTTCTAACGTGATCTATTTATTGTAGAAACTTTCTCTTATGTCTCTTACAAAAGACTGGTTATCCAATCTCTTCGTGAACAGTTCTAGAAATCCCACCACTTTAGCAGGCATCTTATTCCATCTCACCTTTTATAGGTTACTCCTCCAGTCCTGGCATTTTTTTCTCTGTAATTTCCAAACCGTGGTCCTAGAATAATACAAAAGAAAGGTCTGTTTCCATACTACAGCTCAGCTCTTCAAATACTTTAAGATGCCTCACCTTAATCACCCGTTCGCTATGCTCCACAACCTCAGTTTTACATATCTCATTATTTGTTAACACCATCTTATCTTTTCACCTTTTCTCTTAGATCCCTGACCTCCAGCAATTCTTCAATCCCATAAAGACCTCCAATAAATTAATCCTGTTTCCTTTTCATTGCTCTTCATCCTTTTGATATCCTCTCTCCACTCCTTACCCAGTTGAATTCTTTCATCGTTCCTTATAATCACTCCTTTATTGGTACCTTTTGTTCCCTTGCCTAATTCCTCTTTATGGTTTTAGTAAAAGCACAACCCTGGTTAAATCTCTCTCCATCTACTCAGTGTCTATGCCTATACAGTTGACTGTGGCTGAAGAAAATTACATTCTTTATGCCTGATTTGGCTTTATATTCATGATGATGAACTTCAAATGAGACCTTGATGCTGCCTGGGGTCATTATCACAGTATATTTCCCTGGTCCATTTACTCTCACTCTTTCCTAAATGACCATTCCACCATTCAAACCTCTTACAACTTCTCCCCCATCCTTACTCTTACCTGCTGACCTTGATTTCTGCTTCAGTAATAAATTGAAGCAGTTAGAAGAGAATGTTCGTAGACAGTTTTATCTCCACATTCTACCCAGCTTCCAGCATCTGCTCCCATGTCTCCATCTACCTGGTTGCTTTGGGTGGTCCTATCTGAAATTCACTAAATCCTATACCCCTCACTGCCCAAGGATGTTGCTTCAACAATTCTCCTCTTCCTCTTTAGCATCGTCAACTTTTTCTCCCCTCCTGGACATAAACATGCCGTCACTTCTTCCATTTAGAAAAAAAAAAACCCTCTTGCTCCCACTTCTCCTACCAACTGTATCTCTAATTATAGCTCCTCTCTGCAACAGACTTCTTTAAAGTATTCAAATTCATATTGGGAGAGTCTCAATTTGTCATCTTCAATTCCTCTTCTCATGTTTTCTTGAACGCACCCCAACTAGGCTTTTGCCAATATCCCTCCACTCCATGTTGTTAATTCCAATGATCAATTCTCAGTCTTCATATTGCTTGACCAGGCAGCAACATTTGATACCATCAGTTATTTCCTCTTTGATACATTTCTTCACCTGACTTCTGTGATTTCCAGCCTCACTGGTTACCTCTTTGTGCTATTGTTGCTGGATCCTCTTCTTCCTGATGTCTTAATGGCGGAGTCCAAGTGCTTCAGGGAATAGTCCTTAATCCTTTTCTCTCTCTGCGTTCACTCCCATGTAATTTCATCCAGTCTCATGGCTTTGAATATCATCAGACTCCCACATTTATGTCTCTAGCCCAAGCTGCTCTTCAGAAGTCAAGACTTGGATATGCAGCTGCTCATTGACATCTTTACCTGGATATCTGTATTACCCTAAAACTTGGTGGCTTAAAACAACACATTTATAATCTCAGCATTACTATGGGTTAGGCGTCTGTGCATGGCTTATAAGGGTCCACTGCTTTGTGGTCTCACAAGAATGCAATCAAGCTGTCGTTAGTCCAGTGTCTGCAGCCTTATCTCAAGGCTCAACTGAGGAAGGATCCATTTTTAAACTCACTCATCTGGTTGTTGACAAGATTCAGTTTCTTGAAGGTATTGGACTGAGGGCCCCAGCTTCTCTCTGGCTCTTGGACAGGGGCAACCTTCATTTTCTTTCCAGATGGCTGTCTGCAGCAGGTGAGCATGTAAGAGGAACCAGAGAGAAATCATACCAGAAAATGGAAGTCATAGTCTTTTATAACCCAGTGTTGGCAGTGACATCCCATTATGTTTTCTGTGTTCTGTTAGCTAGATTCAATCCAAACTCAAGGAGAGGGTGAGCTGTTTTAGGCAAGCTTCCGGACTGGCTCCCAGTGGTCTCTACCTCCTGGTATTCACATCCGTGTATGATGTACTCCAATACTTCCAATCTGTCGGGGAAATCCTGCTGTCTCTATGCTGTGGACTGAATTGTGTCCCTTTGTCCCAAATTTAGATATGTTGAAGCCCTAACTCCCAAGCGATGGTATTTGGAGATAAGGCTTCTGGGAGGTAGTTATGTTTATATGAAGTTATGAGGGTAGGGCCCTCTTGATGGCATTAGTGCTCTTATTACAAGAGATACCAGAGAGCTACTTTCACACTTTCTCAACCATGTGAAAACATAAGAAGAGAGTTGTCTGCAAGCCAGGAAGAGAGTCCTCACCAGAACCTGATCATGGTTGCACCCTGATCTCAAACTTCCAGCCTCCAGAACTGTAAGAACATAAATTTTTTATTGTTTAAAGCCACCAAGACTGTGGTATTTGGTTATAGCAACCCAAGCTGGCTAAGGCACTCCACCCACAAAATATTTCCAGAATTTGATTATTTTTCATATCCTCCACTGCTGCCATATCCTAGTCCAAGCCACCATCATCTCTTGCTTGGATTACTGCAGGAGCCTTCTAACTGGTCTCTCTACTTGTACCCTAGCCCTTCTACAGTTCTTTCTCAACTTGGAAGTCAAAATGATCCTTCAACATGTATTACTTAATCGGATGATGTCTCTCCTTTGCTCAAAACTCTGCCATGGCTTCCTATTTCTTTCAGAGTTAATGGACTACATGGCCCTATATAGGCTAGCTCCTATCCCTTCCTGATATCTCTTTGACTTCATATCCTACTTCTCCTTTGCTTACTCTACTCCTTTCTCACTTACGTCTTTGCTGTTCCTCAAATATGCCAAATCTGCTCCCAACTTAGGGCCTTTGTACTAGTTATTACCTCTGCCTGGAACTCTCTTCTTCCAGAGAACCTCATGGCTCATTCCTTCATCATCTTCAAGCCTTTGTGCAAATGCCACCTCCTCAATAAGGCCCACCTTCACCATGCTATTCAAGATTTCCATCTGCTGCCCTTTCCTGACACTTCTATTCCTCCTTTTCTTGCTTGATTTTTCTCTTAGACATTATGATTTTCTAACACTGTTTATTCTGTTAATTATTGGTCTCCCCCTTTTGACAATTAGTTCACTGAAGGCCAGCTTTTTGTTGGTTTTACTGATACACCTCAAGCACCTACCTAAAACAGCACCTGGTACATATGCACATAGGATACATAATTGCTGGAAGAATAGTATATACATAAGTGTTTTTATTTCTCTCAATTTCTCATGTAATATGAGAAGTTACTTGGGACTCTCATTATCCTGGCAACTCTCTTCTAAACCCATTTGCCATCTAGCCTTCCAGTGTTTATTACCCAGAATGGGGTACAATATTTAAATAATATTCCAGATATTCATTGACTTGTGCTAAATAATACATGACTATCACCTTCCATAATCAGGACACTGAGCTTCCATTAATACATCCAAAGAGTAAATAAGCTATTTTAAGAGTAAAATAAAATAGTTGGTTCATTTTGAGCTTGCAGCAAACCTTCAGAATTTGATATTTACACAAGCTGCTGTTAGATTTCTAATTCTCTTGATTGCATGCATAAGATTTGAAACTACACTTCTGTTCAGTGTTACAAAGCTTATAAGGTTTACATGGCAGAGAGATATTTTTTCTGTTCATCTCTGTAATTCCAATATTTAGTATAATGTCAGGCAATGTACTTAATTTTTTTTTGTCAGCTTTTAAAATCTCTCTCCTTTTCCTACCCTAATATTCTCAGTTTAACTCTCATATTTCTAGGTGTGGATTTAAAGAAAATTATCCTACTTTGGATTCACTGATTTGTGAATCTGAGGATTACTATCTTATATCAGCTCTAAATTTTCTTAGACATTAACTCTTCTCTCTCTCTCCCCCCCCGTGTGTGTGTGTGTGTGTGTGTGTGTGTGTGTGTGTGTGTGTGTTCTCTTGAATTCTATTTGATAGATGTTACACTTTTGAATTCTAACCTCTTTGCTTCTTAATCCTGCTTTCATGTTTTCTTTTTCTCCATGTTTCTATCCTACATGCTGGATAATTTCTTTACCTTTATCTTCTAGTTTGCTGATTCTCTTTTTAGCTATATTTAACCAGCTATTAAGTCCACTGCTGTTTTTAATTTGAAGAATTATGTTCCTAATTTCTAAAATTTTTACTTATTTTGCAAATTTGCCTATTGTTCTTTTCTCATTTGTGTGCCTATATATTCACACTTTTATATATTCTTTTTAATGATTAATAATTTTAATAAAAATCTTGATGCATTTTCTTCCATTGAAGTCAAGAAAGTAAAATTATAAATTATTTTTTGGCATAAATAAAAATTTTGAACTTAATGTTGTGAGTTTTAATATACCTACTTTCTAATACTTTTCAACAACTTTAATATTCTTGAAAAAAAGTCATGTACATAGGTGCACATATTTTTTCTTTTGATCTAGGCTGCAATATGGTTTGACAGGAAATTATAAGACTGTCTTTCAATTCTTGATATTTTATTTATCATACATTTTTTGGCATCAATTTTGATTTAAAAATATTTTATTAAAATATTATTTATCTTGATTGCTGAGCTTTTTGACACCTTATTTTTTTTTACCTGAGGAAAATACCTCACTTGCCTCACTCTCGTCTCCATTTTGACTATATTGTATATTTGACCGTTTCAATGGCCCAAAGTCCTTGAAGATCTAATTTTGCTACTTCTCATTTACAATAGCATGTTTACACAAGAGATTTTTAGTTTTAGATTATGAGTTCATTTTGGTATATCTCTGTCAGGTCTTTGTAGTGCCTATATGAAGGGTATATCCTTTGTAATGCTTTATATGAAGGTTATATCCTTGATAATTTACATTTACTTTTTCTAAGTATCCTAAGACAGCACCTACTTTGAATTATTTTGAGTTAAATTTTCTCCTTGGGGTTTCCTGGATCACATTAGTAACATAAATGTGACACTCAGATCCATGGGAGGTTAGACCTGTGGCTGTGAATTCTTAGGAAGAAGTCTCTATTTTTTTCCCACCTGGATCTCAGATTGAGACTGAGGAGTTCTCTGAATGTCTTCCTTTGTTGGTGAGGGAATTTTTCTGTTTCCCCTGTCAGTGAGATATAGCTCTTAGAGGGTATTAGTTTTATTGGGGAAATGTGTCTATGTCCTAACTCATCACCTGCAGATAGTCTAAGGTAATATCTGTGACTTTGGGAGGGTCTCAGTATCCAAGCTTATTTGATCCTGAAACTGCAGATGTTTCTTAGGCAGCCAAAGCTTCAACTTCAGATTACCATTCTGCTTTCTAGCTCCTTTTCTTAAACCAACCAACCCCTGGAGTGTTTTCTTAATTTATTTCAAGTTTAGCTACATATTTAAAGACATTTTTAGTCATTATTATTAAAAACGTCTACATCAAGAGATTTTTAATAGTATTTATTTGGTTACATTGTCAGAAACAAAAGTTTTCTTTAGTCTTGAGTTGATTCTTCTATCCTTTCTTATCTCAGATTTAAGTAGACAGAATAAAAGCAAAATAGGTGCTCCTGTATTGGGTGCGTATATATTTAGGATCATTAGCTCTTCTTGTTGCATTGATCCTTTTACCATTATGTAATGTCCTTTGTCTCCTTTGATCTTTGTTGGTTTAAAGTCCATTTTATCAGAGTCTAGGATTGCAACTCCTCCATTTTTTTTGCTCTCCATTTGCTTGGTAAATCTTCCTCCATCCCTTTATTTTGAGCCTATGTGTGTCCTTGCACATGAGATGAGTTTCCTGAATACAGCACACCGATGGGTCTTGACTTTTTATCCAGTTTGCCAGTCTCCGTCTTTTGATTGGGGCATTTAACCCGTTTACATTTAAGGTTAATATTGTTATGTGTGAATTTGATCCTGCCATTTTGATGCTAGCTGGTTGTTTTTCCTGTTAGTCGATGCAGTTTTCTTCATTGTGTCAATGGTCTTTACCATTTGGTATGTTTTTGCAGTAGGTGGTACTGCTTATTCCTTCCCGTGTTTAGTGCTTCCTTCAGGAGCTCTTGTAAGGCACACCTGGTGGTGATGAAATCTCTCAGCAATTGCTTGTCCATAAAGGATTTTATTTCTCCTTCACTTATGAAACTTAGTTTGGCTTTTTCCAAGGTTCTTAGTTTCTTTGCATTGGGTTAGAACATGTTCCTTTAGCTTAGAGAAGTTTGTTATTATCCACTTTCTGAAGTCCACTTCTGTCAATTTGTCAAACTCATTCTCCATCCAGTTTTGTTCCCTTGTTGGTGAGGAGTTGTGATCCCTTAGAGGAGGAAAGGTGTTTTGGTTTTTGGTGTTTCATCCTTTTTGCGCTGGTTTCTTCCCATCTTCGTGGATTTATCTACCTTAGCTTAGTTTGGCTGGATAGGAAATTCTAGGTTGAAAGTTCTTTTCTTCAAGGATGTTGAATATTGGCCCCCACTCTCTTGTGACTTGTAGGATTTCTGCTGACAGATCCACTGTGAGTCTGGGCTTCCCTTTGTGGGTAACCTGACCTTTCTTTCTGGCTGCTTTTAGCAGTTTTTCTTTCATTTCAACCCTGGTGAATCTGACGATTATGTGCCTTGGGGTTGCTCTTCTTGAGGAATATCTTTGTGGTGTTCTCTGTATTTCCTGGGTTTGAATGTTGGCCTGCCTTGCTAGGTTGGGGAAGTTCTCCTGAATAATATCCTGAAGAGTGTTTTCCAGCTTGGATTCATTCTCCCCGTCACATTCAGGTACACTGATCAAACATAGATTAAGTCTTTTCACATAATCCCATATTTCTTGGAGGCTTTGCTTTTTCATTTTTTTCTCTAATCTTGCCTTCTCGTTTTATTTCATTGAGTTGATCTTCAGTCTCTGATATCCTTTCTTCTGCTTGATCAATTTGGCTATTGAAACTTGTGTATGCTTCGTGAAGTTCTTCTGTTGTGTTTTTCAGCTTCATCAAGTCGTTTATGTTCTTCTCTAAGCTGGTTATTCTAGTTAGCATTTCATCTAACCTTTTTTGAGTGTTCTTAGTTTCTTTGCATTGGGTTAGAACATGTTCCTTTAGCTCAGGGAAGTTTGTTATTACCCACCTTCTGAAGCCTGCTTCTATCAATTTGTCAAACTCCTTCTCCGTCCATTTTTGTTCCCTTGCTGGTGAGGAGTTGTAATCTTTTGGAGGAGAAGATGCATTCTGGTTTTGGGTGGGTCAACCTTTTTGCACTGGTTTCTTCCCATCTTCATGAATTTATCTACCTTTGGTCTTTGAAGTTGGTGGCTTTCAGATGGGGTCTCTGAGTGATTGTCCTTTTTGTTGATGTTGATGCTATTTCTTTCTGTTTTTTAGTTTTCCTTCTAACAGGCCCCTCTGCTGCAGAACTGCTGGAGGTCCATTCCAGACCCTGCTTGCCTGGGAATCACCTGCAGGGACTGCAAAGCAGCAAGGATTGCTGCCTGTTTCTTCCTCTGGTAGCTTCATCCCGGAAGGGTACCTGCCAGATGTCAGCCAGAGCTCTCCTGTATGAGGTGACTCTTTGGATATACAGGGGTCAGGGGGCCACTTGAGGAGGCAATTTGTCCCTTGTCAGAGCTCAAGTGCTATGCTGGGAGCTCCATTGCTCCCTTCTGAGCTGCTGGCAGGGACGTTGAAGTCTGTTGCAGCAGAACTCACAACTGCTCCATTTCTCAGGTGTTATGTCCTGGGAAAATGTGGCTTTATTTATAAGTTCCTGACAGGCTGCTGCCTTTTTTCAGAGATACCCTGCCCAACAAGGAGGGAGTCTAGGCACAGTCTGCCTGAAGAGGCCTTGTTGAGCTGCCACAGGCTCCCCCCAGCTGCTGTGTAAACTTCTTTGTCCTTTTGTTTATACAGGCAAGGTTAGAGCTGCCTCAGTAATGGTGGACGCCCCTCCCCACACCGAGCTTGACTCTCCAGGGTCCAGCTCAAACTGCTGTGCTGGCTGCGAAAATCCCAGGCCAATGGGATTCAGTTTGCTGGTCTCTGTGGGGGTGGGACCCATGAAGCCAGATCACCTGGCTCCTCGCCTTCAGCCCCCTTTCTCTCAGGGGTGTAGGCAACTCTGTTTCACAGGCATTCCAGGCAGCAGTCAAAACGGCTGCTCAGATTTGTGCTGGGCACTTGCGGCACTGGCTGAATCGGCTGCCCAGATTTGCCCTGGAAACCTGTGGCGCCTATCAGCAGGTGGGAGTCTCTTGGTCTGTCGGCTGCAAAGACTGTGGGAGAAGTAGAGCATCAGAGAACCAGAGCTCAGGAGTGGCCTCCGTTGGGTAGGAGGGAGGGCCCTCTGGCCCACTGCACTTCCTGGGTGAGGCAGCACCCCACCCTGCCTTGGTTTGCACTCCTTGGGATATACCCACTGTCCAACTAGTCCCATTGAGATGAACCTGGTACCTTGGTTGGAAATGTGGAGATCACTCGCTTTCTGCATTGCTCTCTGTGAACTACACTCTGGAACTGTTGCTATTTGACCATGTTGGCGGAACTCCTGTATTGTCTTTTTCTTTGTTTTAATTTCATTTATTTGCTCAGAGCTTTTATTTCTGTCTTCTTCTGATTGTGGGTTTGATAAATTCTTGCTTTTCTAGTTCTTTCAGATGCATCATTAGGTTTTTTTATTTGAAGTTTTTCTACTTTTTTTGATGTAGGTACTTATTGCTATAATCTTTCCTCTCAGCATTGCCTTTGCTGTATCCCACAGGTTTTGTTTTGTTGTGTTTTCATTTTAATTTGTTTCAAGAACTTTTTGAATTTTCTTCCTAATTTCTTTATTGACTCACTGGTCATTAAGGAGCATATTGTTGAATTTTTTTGTTTGTATCATTTCCAAAATTCCTCTTGTTACTGATTTCTAGTTTTATTCCACTGTCATCAGAGAATATATTTGATATGAATATATCAATGTTTTTGAAAATTTTAAGACATGTTTTGTGGCCTAATATATGGTCTGTCCTTGAATGATCCATGTGTCAAGGAGAAAAATATATATTCTGCAGGTATTGGATGAAATGTTTTGTAAAAATTTATTAGGTTCATTTGGTCTGCAATGCAGATTAAGTCTCATGCTTCTTTGATGATTTTCAGTCTGGATCATCTTTCCGATGCTGAAAGTAGAAATTTGAGGTCCCCAGCTTCTCCCGCCATTATTATATTAGCTCTCTCTTTAGCTGATTTAGGATTTATCTCTTTAGAGTTTATCTTTCTCTTTAGCTCTAATAATATTTGCTTTATATATCTGGGTGCTCCAGGATTGAGTGTGTATATATTAATAACTGTTAACTTTATCTTCTTTGTCATTGACACCTTTGTCATTATATAATGACCTTCTTTGTCTCTTTGTATAGTTTTTGTCTTAAAATCTATTTTGTCTGATGTAAGTATTGCTACTCCTGCTCTTTTTTGGTTTCCATTTACATGGAATGTCTTCCATCCTTTTATTTTCCATCTGTGTATGTGTTTATAAGTGAAATGTCATCTTGTAGGCAGCATGAGGTTGGGTCTTTTTTTTTTTTTTTTTTTAAATCCATTCAGCCACTCTAGGTCTTTTTATTGGACAGTCTAGTTTATTTTCATTCAATTTTGTTATTGATAAATAAGGACTTTCTACTGCCGTTTTGTTATTTGTTTTCTTATTGTTTTTTGGTCTTCTCTTTCTGTCTTCCTTTGAGTAAAAATGATTTTCTCTGGTGGTATGTTTTAATTTCTTACTTTTTAATTTTTGTATATCTGTTTTGGTTTTTGGATTTGAAGTTATGAAACTTGCAAGTAACCTCTTGCAATTTTTATTTTAAACTATAACAACTTAATTTTGATTGTAAACAACAGGCAAATAGGCTAAGAGAAAACTAATAAAAACGATATACTTTGACTCCACCACCCCACTTTTAAATTTTTTGTTGTTTCTGTTCATAGTTTTTATACTTTTAACTTTTAAACATTTGTTATAGTTCTATTTTTGATAGGTTTGTGTTTTAGTCTTCCTCCTCAAGATACGAGTAGTTTACATACCACAGTTACAGTGTTAAGAGTATTCTTATTTGTCCGTAAACGTACTATAACCATTGAGTTTTCTACCTTCAGTGATTTCTTATTGCTTGTTATTTGTCCTGACTAAGAGCAACAGAGGCCATCCCTGATCCCTTCAGATTGGGGGCCTGCCTGTCCCTCAGGACCAACCGATCTATGTTCAACTGCTACTTGTATGGAACTCTTCTCCACTTCTCATAGTGGTGCTTATTATCTGCAAGGTTCATTTAAAGTCTGATCTCTTCAGAGAGCCTGATGAAGCTGTGTCAGTCTGTGAGTATGTGAGGCAGGAAGTACTGGTTAGTTACGCACGATTTATTCCCAACCTCCGTCAATCTTGTTTGCTTTCACTATAAAGGCAGGAAAGTTCAGCCTGTCTTGAAGGTCTATGTGACCTTTCTCTGGTCAATAAGACTTAAGGGGACTTCTGCTGGTTCTGGGAAAGATATGTTATCTTCAACACAGGGAAGGAAGATCACAGGAGGTTTCTCCCTTGTGCTGATCTGGCCAGTTCCCTGTTTCCTGCCTTTGGTTGTGTGAGGATGTGATATTTAGAGCTATGACAACCATCTTATGAAATTAAGTGAAGCTCAGAAGAATCACACATACAGAACCCAGTGTCCTTGTGTGGAACTTGTGAGCCAGCTGGGCCATCAGTTACCTGCAGACTTCTTATGCAAATTACAAATCTCCTTTGGTTTATGTCATTGTTAGCTAGTCTTTATGTGATTTACAGCCAATTGCATCTAAATTGATATGTTCCCTTTTTCCTCCTTTATGTCTTTTATTATAGATTGTGTAATCAGAATTTCTATTTCCTATTTTTGAAAACTAACTTTTAAAAATATATATTTCAGTTATAAAACCTTATTCATTATTTTTCTTAAATATTTTTTTCTAGAGACTAGGAAACTTGTAGGCCCATCTAAATAAATTGAGTGCTTTTTCTATATCAGGTATTGTGTGAGGAATTGGAGAAAAAGCAATGAATGAAATCAACTGTTTGCTGTCTTGTAATCTAATGGAGGAAATATTTGCCTGCTTTTATTTTCTTTTGCTATTATAAACTCTCGAAGTGGTAATTTGCTTGCCACTTCTTCATTCTTCACCTGTTTTTTCTTTTGATCAAAATGAAACCAGAGTCATAGCCCCCATCATTGCTGATTCTGCCTTCGGAGAGATGAAATAATCAGTAAGACAGATGTGGAACTGCTCACCCATACTCCATCTGCACTGCTCAGTGGGACAGATGGTGTCATGTGGCTCAGGTACTATCCTGGAATGACAGTACCAGCACTCTTTCACCAAGTTTCCTTCATGTTCTTCATGTCAGAAGTTCAGAAGATTAGAGAAGCCCTCCTACCATGCTTGGAATCTATTTGGCCTCTTATCTTTCATCACTTGGATTGCTGTATCCAAGAGAAACCAGATATTCTTGCTTTTTTTTTTTTTTTTTTTTTAAATACAAACCACACACACACAACCTGCCTCCCCAAAGACCTAAAAAATATTTAATTGGCACATTAAAATGCTTACGCAGTTATTTGTATGGCAACCATATTTCCCTAAAGCAGTGCTATGGCTGTAGAGTCAACAAGGCAGAAACAGATGACGGGGGTTTCCCTTGAAATGTACTGATGAGGAGAAAGGAGTGATAATGGCTCTTTATCATTTAGATTATTCACACAAGCAGGGGACCCTGAGCTCCACAATGTGCAAAACAGGTCCATCCTGGGCTATGATTTCTGGTACTTGTGCAGTGTTTGATGGAACAACAACCTGTACTTGTCCAGAACACTCTGGCAGATGGCCCCTCTGTTTATCCACCTGCCAGCACCCTGTGCTCTCATTTACCCATCTCACTTCTTCTGGCTCCTTCCAAATGGGCTATGCCAGAGGGTTTGTGATAGTTCTAATTTATCTCTCTCACTTCTAATTTCCTAACCTGCCTAGTTCCATTCCTTTCTTACTCCAGGAAGGGAGTTTGTTTCTACGTGGCAGTTCATGGGAGATGTGCTGACCCTTACCTGAAAGTCAGAGTCCTAGACCAAATTTATTCCCAAATTCAAATCTGTGCCCTTCTTGCAAGCAAAGCCAAAGGTGAATAGAGGAAAACGAAGGAGCACTTCTGTAGAACTACACTGGCAGCCATGAGGGAAGGAGTGCTGCATATTCAGCCTAGATTTGTAAAACACCATACAGTTTATGCAGCCTTGTTATGTACAAAATCATGTAATTTTCATGACAATCCTGAGAGGCATGTTTGATCATTCCAGGAGGAAACTAAGCCTTTGAACCTGGAGGTAGACAGTTGGGTGCAAACCTGGGGTTTGGGTCCCAGGCCCAGGGCACTTTGCAGCACCCCCACCCCATCTCTTGCATTGGTGCTTCCTCCTGCTTTCCAACTCTGTGTGGCTGAGTCTGAGCCAGCCTAGCAGAGACATCCCTAGCCTGGTGGTCCCATTGCCCCCTCTCACTCGGCAATACCTCAGAGCTGGATGGGACAACCGTCAGCTGCCAAGGAAGCTGCCCTGGCAAAATCTCAATGCCTGGGGAGTCTGTCTTCATTTTCATTTTTATTAAAATCCTCACTCATCTGTTATTTTTTGAAATATACTTTACTCTGTTTCAAGCAAGAAAATGGCTTCAGCTCCAATTAATTCACTCTGCTTTTCTTGTATTTCCACATTTACTCTCCACTGACGTGAGCTCTTTATTCACTGTCTTCTGCATACAACTTGCCTTCTTTGATTTAAATACATTGTTCATGTCATCCTCCAGCGCTCCTTCCAACCTCTAGTTAAACTATCTCCCTTCTCACTTTCATTGCCCTTATTTGATTGAAAATTTCCTGAAGCCTGGAACCCAACCTTAGTAATTAATGTATTCATTCATTAAACATATTGTTGAGGTTTTAGAGAGCCCATGAATCTCACCCGTCTCCCTCTTATGTCTTTAAAGCCCATTGAAAGGTAGAATTGGGAGTCAGAGGGCTGGAAATAAAAGTATCCCTCATTATTGAAAAACCTGATAGGAAAACATAGCTTTGGATCTATGGCAAAGTGTCTTTACTCTTATATTAAATGAAATAAACTGGTCACACAAAGGCAACTCTTCATGATATTACTTCTAGGAGGTATCTAGAATAAACTAACTCTTAGAAGCAGGGAGTAGAATGGTAGTTACTAGGGGTTGAGGGGAGAGGGAATAAAGAGCTAATGTTCAAGGGGTATAAGTGTCAGTTATGCAAGGTGAGTAAGTTCTAGAGATCTGTGCAATATAGCACCTATAGTTAACAGTACTCTACTTTGCACTTAAAAATCTGTTCAGAGGGTAAATCTCATGTTAGTGCCTTTAACACAAAAAATCAAGGAAACTTTTGGAGGTGATGGATCTGTTTATTACCTTGATGGTGATGATGGTTTCATGGGTGTATACATATGTCCAAACTCATTAAACTATATACATTAAATATGTACAGTTTTTAATGTATCAATTATACCCCAATAAAGCTATTTAAAGAAAAAGAAGAAAGACTTACCTACCCAATTGTGGACACAACACGACCTTCATAAGCCTCCCCAGTAGGGCAGGTTCCTTACTACAGGGCAGAATGGGCCGTAAGGCAGGCTTGCTCAGAGAACAAAGCCCAGGGCATGCTCAGTTTATTCTTCTAGAGAAGCCGGGTGCGTTACTTTAGCAGAACTCACTGTGTGGAAACTTGAGGTCAGAGAACCCGAGGTTCTCCCAAACAGTTTATTATATCTGTACAGATACTTACTGAGCTAGGATGTGATTATAGAGGCCGGAAATACAAAATTGAATAAGACACTGTTGCACCCCTCTTTAATGTCTTAGCTTACTAGGGGAGACAGACAGTAAGTTATTTATTATAGGATTATGTGATGAGTGCTATGAAAGATGAAGCAAGAGAAGGGTCTTTCACATCTAAATCTTAAAGGAGTTGCTGCTTGAGCTGAAATTGAAAAGTATAGTAGGATTTCCTGTAAATAGAACTGACCTATGAAGGGGTATATTCAGTTCATATTTTATTAATAGTATTAGTAATTCATTAGTATTAGGACTAACAGCAATGATTCACTCAGTGAATCATTACTATTTTGATCACTTTAGGTATTTTGCATGTTCTATATCTCATTCCTTCCTCACTACATTGAGGCAGGTATTGTTACTATCTCTATTTTACACAGGAGCAAACACACTAGAAAGGTCAAGTACCACAGTAAGTGGCAGATCTTAGGTTCAGTTGTCCCATGTGGTAGGGCTCTGGATAGCTTATGGCTGTAAACTGCGTTCTTGCTCCTCAAACTGGCTGGACCATCAGTGAATGAGAACGCATGCTTCGTATAGAAACAGAAGCACATGCTCACACCCATATTCTTGGCTTCAATTTAGAACTAGCTAATAGACCCTTTTGAAGACCCCTGCACAAAAGAGTAACTTTTCATGAGTTCTTTTCCTAGAGAACACCAGAAATACCAAAGTGACAGGTTTTAGGATGAGAAAGTCTTCTCATTTTGGTTAGTCAAAACACGGTGACTGGTACAGCCAACTTGAAAAATGAGAATTGGACCTCAGAATGAATAATCCAGCAATGTTTCTCGTTCGTTTGTGGCCACTGAAAGCTACTGTCTCCTAAAAGATAAATAATGCCTTTACCCTTTACTGGCAGGCGTGTTGGTCTAATCCCACCAGACCAAAGCTATTTTGAATCCGCAAATGAATTATATGATCAGATCAGACCCTTTCCTCTGCCACTCATGATGAAGGCTTTCCCCCAACTTTATGCTGAGAAAGGACAAAACCATGACGTGTTCAGAGTACTTAGTCACTTGAGTCTGAGCTGACCCAACAGAGTGAAAACTGGTTCTGGACACACGTGAACCTCAGAGCTTTCACATACATTATCTGTTTCTATGGATGTCTATTTAAAATTAGGACTGGGAAAAGAGATGTAAAGTGTGCCATCTTAACCATTTTTAAGTGTGTACTTCAGTGACATGAAATTCACATTGTGAAAACACCTCCATCATCTGTTCTCTTTTTCAATGGCAGACCCAGCAGAGTTGTTGATAGGTGCCCTCTCTTTCTTGAACCCATTTTTTCCTCTCCCTTCTGGTCAGTATTTTGTCTTCACCATTTCTTTACAGGGTCACCAGCATGCCACCAGTGAGTCATACAACCTTCTTTAGTTACTTGTAGGCATAGTTCACAATCTGCAATTAACATGCGTTTATTTGTTTTCTTGTTTATTACTTGTCCTCCCCATTAAATATCATCTCATGAGGCCAGGCCTCTTGTCTGTTTTGTTCATCTTGAGGCCTAGTGCACATCGTGGCCTTCATTTCGTATTTGTGAAATAAAATAAGTCATGACACCTACTTTTTATTTTTATACACCTTGAGATCAATGTAGGGTTCCTCTTCTCTCTCAGCCCTTCTTCCTTTATTCTACTTTTTCATCTCTACTCAAGTTTAGGTCCTTTCTTTTCTAATTCCTGTGGCTCAATGATTTATTGTAGGTCTGTGTTTAGGTAGATTATCACAAAGGATTGAACATGCACATCACAGAAAAGTCCTCAGGATTGCAGAAATTACTCCCAGATTCTCTTCTACCTGAGGGAGGAGGCCCCGGGGAATTGCCACTCTGTGACTTGATTAGGTATACTCCGCACCAGCCTGGAGTACCAGGCTGGGCCACCTCTGGTGGGTATGGGGTGTGGTCAAATCATACTCAATGTGCCTTTCTCTCTTCTTTCCATTTTCTCCAAGGAAAAGTATTTGTGTAAAATCTAGCTAAAATGATCCCTTAGAAACATTCTGAGAAAAAGGGAGTTGCAAATGAGCAGTCTGATGGGTGTGGGTGGATATAAAGGGACTGGATGGCTGTTGTAAAGGAAGCAATTACTCGTCATTAAAACTGAAATAATATGAGCAGGTCAACTTTTATAAAGAGTCCTGCAATATAGATTCTCAAAGAGGCTATGTTTTATTGAATGCAATTTGAACCAGGTCTTCCAACAATTCCCACGTCTAGCACTTTTCCATGATCCAGACCGGTTATGTGACTTTCAGACTCGGGACATTCTTCTTTACATGCTAGTATAACCTGGCTATTTTTCTTGATACTGTCTCCTTGAGTCAAGTGCAGACAGTATGGGGTCCTCTAGGGCAGGGGTTCCCAATCCCTGGGCTGTGCATTGGTGCCAGTCCGTGGCCTATTAGGAACCGAACTGCACAGCAGGAGGTGAGCGAGCAGTGGGCAGGCAAGTGAACGTCACTGCCTGATCTCCATCAGATCAGCAGTGGCATTAGGTTCTCATAGGAGTGCAAGTCCTGTTGTGAACTGTGCATGCAAGGGATCCAGGTTGCGCACTCCTTATGAGACTCTGATGCCTGATGATCTGAGGTAGAACAGTTTCATCCTGAAGCCATCCCCCCACCCCTGCCATGCCCTGGTTGTGGAAAAATTATCTTCCATGAAACTGGTCCCTGGTGCCAGAAAGGTTGGGGATAACTGCTTTAGAGTCTTTGACTGGGAGATTTGGTTTTCTGACAAACCCCTGAGAAAGGCACTACAGCTAGCTGTACTGGACGGAAGTACCATGGTTGTATGGCCTTGCCGTACATGGCAGGTCTGCAGACTCTCAAGGGAAGCATTGAAATGGCAAGCCCCGTATAAAAGCAGAACGAGGTAAAGAATGTCAAGTTCAAAAAGACAAGATGGGAAACAATTCTTCTATATATTCCTACAGGCTCCTTTTAAATTGAGATTTTAAAATGCTGACTCTTAGATATATTAAAACAATCATAGAGATGAGACTATCTTAATTGCCATTTCTAAGTTGCTTCAGCTTTCATGCAAACTCATATACTTTTTCAAATATAGGCTGTGGCAGCTGAAAAACATGTAAATTCTTTTATTGGCATTTATAGTCTTTTTTGATATTAAAAAAAACTTTTAAAACCAAAAAATATCTCAAGTTCCAAGATTAGTGTGAGAAAGACATGGCAAAGAGAATCACCATGGACAGGTTATATGTTTCGGTGTAGCTGTGATTCTCTTGATTTCAGGTCTACCTTTAAGTTCCATAATGTCAAGTTATTTTTCATCTGTTGGTGATTCCGCCAGAATCTCTGATGAAAGGATCTGTGAGGTCTCTTCAGTTTCAGACAGGCTCGGAGAACCTCTGCCCTGCTATCAGCATCCGAAAACTAATGGTGCAATTCAGTGCTTGTGGAGCTAAAAGAACACTCTGCCTTTGACTTGAGCAGAGCTTGCTTCATGATGAACAAGGCACTTAATAAGCAGAGAGATGGCAGGTCGTGTCACAGGTGCAGGAAGGTCCAGAATGGGACAGCGAAGAGATCCATTTTGCTTATGACTTCTTTGCAGGTAGATAGGTCGAATCTCTCCTATTTTTGGAAATGCCTTTTCCTCCTGCATTTGTGTAAAATGGAGCATGATTTTGTACATTTGTGTCCTGGAAATGCAGTATAGGCAATAATGGCTCAGTTCAAGCCTATAAAGTTTCTTATTTGGATTTCTAAGCAGGCAGTACTTGCTGCTCCTTTTCTGATTTTAGTGGAAATGTGTAGGTATGAGTTTTTTTTTTAACACCAATGGTAAAACTCCATAGATAGATAGTTCCCAAGTTTTTTGTAGTTAAGATCAGTAGCTCAACTTTTTGCTAATGACTCTAATTCCCTGGCTGTGTCTTCCACTGATGACACTTCAAGTAGCTTTCTCCTCCTTTTCTCAGCCCACAGAGTAAGAAGAGGCAATGTGTCCTTGATCTTTGTGCCTGAGTGCCATGCTGATTTTTATGCAAAGCTGGTGGATGAGAAATACCTCATTTAGTTGCCAAATTGCCTTGTGGTTATGATCACTTCAATCTTGGAAAATGTACATTGTTATTCTGCTGTAATCCAGACAGCACTGAGGTGAAGAGGTGTTTTTCCCTGTGTTCTACTGGCTATAATCAGTCCTGGAACAGAATGTATCTACTGCAAGCACTTCTTCCTACTAGTTGCTGTGGAAGCAGATGAAAGAGGCTACCTACATTTTCTATCAATAAGGGGCTTCCAGTGCAGGAGATTACAAAGACCTATTTCTTCTTTGTAAGAATAAGAATTAGGAAGATAGAGTAAACATAGATTATATGAAGCCACAGGAAAAACATATAGAAAATTCAAGAGTTTGGGTTTTATGTCTTTAACTCCTTTTTGTCCTGAAGAATTATTCTGTTATAATTATTATATTTACTTTTTGTAGAGATGGGGTCTTGCTGTGTTGCCCAGGCTGGTCTTGAACTTTTGGGTTCAAGTGATCCTCCCACCTTGACCTCCAAAAGTTCTGGGGTTACAGGTGTGAAGCATTGTGCCTGGCCTTTTTCTGTTTTTTAATAAAGATTTTATCCCTTCACTTCATTTTGGGAGGCGGCATAGGAAAGTGATAAATTGAAAGATTTTAAATGTAATCCAAACATTTATAGTGGCTCAGGGCTATTGATGTTAATGTTGTCATTTACAACAAAAGAACTAACTTGAAAATAGACATGTAAGTGAAAGCATTGCAATTTTGTTAGCTGATCTTCTGAGCTAGACAGCAAGTTGCATTTGATAGTTGAGGGTGACACATGTTTATCTATTCATGGTCTTAAAAATGAGAAGAAAAGCAGGTGGCTAAGCTTCTTCTGTAATTCAGGGAGTCCATCACTTAGAACTACACGTCTTCCCCTCCTAGGGCTAGCTCCCGACCATACCTACTATCTTTTTGGCCCTTTTGCCTCTCTTATTCTCACCATACTTATTCTCAAACCTCATAGAGATCTCCGTTGCATGCCTTTTCCTTTCTTCCTCCATATTGTCAAGCAGTGAAGGTCTCATGGCTCATCATATAAACCATGGTTGGCAAACTTTTTTGTAAAAGGAAAATAAATCTTGGGACCCTAAAATCACTAAGCAAAGGGAAGAATCAAGCTGACAGCTATACCAGGCAAATCTGCCTTCCATTTTATTTCTAAATAAGATAACTACAAAGATAAGAAGCTATATACCTCCCTAACAATTTGTCCCCAAGGAAATTCCATGTGGGCAAAGGATGGACAGAACTCGAAGTCCTTTCTCTGAGGCTCACCTGAGATAAATGCATACCTAATTGCTTCCTCTGCCCTATTGTTTAGGTAAAAATGCAGACTCACTGAGCCAGACTAAATTGTGTATTCTCTGGAGGCTGATCAAGAAATCAAAAAAATGCAAACTTTTATCTCTCTGTCTCCTTATGACCTGGAAGGCCCCGCCTCAAGTTGTCCCAACTTACTGGACCAAACCAATGTACATCTTACACGTGTTGATTGATATCTCAGGTCTCCCTACAATGTGTAAAAGCAAGCTATACCCTGAGCACCTTGGGCACACATTATTAGGACCTCCTAAGGCTGTGTCATGGGTGCATCCTCAACCTTGGCAAAATTAACTTTCTAAATTGAGACCTGTCTCAGCTACCTTTTGGTTTACATTTTCTAAAAAGGACTAAGCAGTAAATATTTTAAGCTTAGCAGGCCATACAATCTCTATCACAGCTAAGCTTACCACTGTAGTGTAAAAACAACCATAAAGGGTATGTAAACAAACGGATTTACATGTAAACCAATAAAACTTTACTGATGGACACTGGCATTTGATTTTCATATAACTTTTGTGTATCATGAAATCTTCATTTGAATTTTTGCGCTAAAAATGCAAAAGCCATTTCCCTTTTTTGTCTATAAAAACATGGGTGGTGGGCCTGACTCAGCCTGGAAACTGTGGTTTACTGACACATTCTCTTTTCAACATCCTTCACTTCTTTACCTCATTTTGTTATTCTCAATGACCCAACAAAACCTCAACATGAAAGCATGCTTTCTTCTCTCCTCTCCTTTGTATCTTCACTCTGTTACTCAAGCCTGTCAGCTAATGGGCTCCATGTTTTCAACCTTGCCTCCTAACCGATCTCATTTCTGACTAAATGATCTTTCTAATTTGCTAATTTATTGTCTTATATCCTGCTGTAAGTCCTTCAGTCTATCCTATTGCTTTGTGATCTTGATATTGTACACCCACCCTGTTTCGCCAGGTCTCTGTTGCTATCCTGCTACTGTTGTGGGTCTTTGTGCAGCCAAACTGAAACCCTCAGAGGTTCATGGTATGCAGATATACCATTTTCTCTATGCCTTTGATTCTACTACATGACCTTTCCTTACTTCTATTCTCCTCTTTGTCATCTGGCTAATTCCTATCTGTTCTTGAAAATTTAGCTCACATGTCACTATGTCCCTCTTGCAAGGGGCTTCTTCAACCTTCCCTCACCGTTACAGTCTGCTTTAAGTGTCTTTTTAAAGGATCACACATGCAGACCGAGGCTCTCTTGATGGCTAAGCTCAGAGACCTTGGCACAGTCCCAAATGTATACATACTCGCATATGTCAAAGCTATTGAATGAAGTTAGTGCTGTTCTAGGGTAGGAAGGGATGAGGGACATACACTGTAGGTGAAAGACACATGAAACTATTGCTATAGCTAAGGAGAGATATGATGTTGGTCAGAGCTAAGATCCAGAGCAAAAATAATGGAAAGGAAATGGTTTGTACCTAGAATTGCTGGAAACTGTGTCAGCAGAGGAAGCAAAGGAGGAGAACCCAAACATTCAAACTTTCTAGTCCTCATATTTTTTAACCTGAAAAATGAACAGCTTGGGTTTGTTCAAAAGTTTCTGATTCTATAACTCCAAGTTTCTAAATATGGGTAACTGAGAAAGTTTAGGTGGCTGTCATAAATTCAGCTTTGGAGTTACAGAGTTTGGTGTGCTGATGAAGTCACGTGGAGAAGTACTAGTGGTGGAGGAATTTAGGAACAGCTCTTGGAAGAACAGTCTGGGCAAGATCCATTGGGCTGGGCAGTTACCTGCATAGAGGAAAGTTGGAGTTCTATGAGTTGATGCATTCAACAGGGTGCACATTGTAGAGAGAAGAGCACAGAACCTTGGGGCATGCTTATCTTTCAGATTCTGGAGCAAACAAGACTAACTAGATAAGTTGTCAGGAGGATTACAGAATAAAGAGGTTTCTTTTTGGATTTGTTTTAGGATGGTAGATGCATATTTTAGGCAAAGAGAAAATAGGGGAGAGAAATAGAAAGTCTCAGAGAAGAGATGGGTTGATGAAACCAGGTTCTGGCCTGGGCGAGGTGGCTCACATCTGTAATCCCACAACTTTGGGAACTCCTGAGGTCAGGAGTTCCAGGCCAGACATAGTGAAACCTCATCTCTACTAAAAATACAAAATTGGGCAGGGTGGTACATGCCTGTAATCCCAGCTATTTCGGAGGAGTGGGCAGTAGAATCGTTTGAATCCAGGAGGTGGAGGTTGCAGTGAGCTGAGATTGCATCGCTGCACTCTAGCCTGGGTGACAGGGGCAAAACTCCATCTCAAAGAAAAAAAAGATAGATTCTGAAGGTAACTGGAGGAAGTGGGACTAAAGATATAAATAAGTGGTTGAATTAGAATGGAGAAAGGCACTTCTTCCTCTGTAGAGGGAAGGAAGGGAAGTGAAATAATAGTTATTTTAATGTAGAGAGAGTAAGAAGCTGAGGCAGCATATTCCTTTTCCAGAGAGTGAGGGAGGCAAAGGGTATTTGGAAGCCTAAGGCTACAAAAGATGCTGAGGAATAGTTCATGTGGGGAATGGGATAGAGCTTACCTAAAGTTGAAATGACTGATTATTAAGCAAGACTGTGGGAGTAGGGCCAGGGAGCTAAGGGGTCATTCCCCCTGTGCAAAGATACTTTAAGAGCAAGTGGATGATTGTGGAGCAGTTGTTTCCAAGTGCTTGAGATTTGTGAAGGCAATGAAAGTATAAGTTAAAGACATGGTTCCACCTATGGTTGTTTGGAATAGGAATGAGATCATTAGAACTGAAGATTGTGAAGGGAAAGCTTGCTCTGGGGTTTCCCCAGTTCAATTCTGGTCTACAGACTTCAGGTCAAAGGGGAGAAATTATAAAGGGACAACTAGTGCTGTCTAACAGTAGATAGACACTGTTCACGTTCTTGTTCAGTAGGTAGAACAAGCGTTCATAGAGCAGGAGGGTGCTCTCAATCACCGATTATAATTTAAACAAAAACTGAATAATCATCTTTAAGGGTATACGTGTGTCACTCACGTATTTGCTACTTTTGAGGCAGAAGCTGCATATTGTCATTACATTTCCTTTTGGCCCCAAGGTTTCATAAATAGTTTACTTATGCAATTCCCATACATTCTAAAGTACAGCACAGCTTTATTCCATCACATTCAACATCACATGGTTTCAGATACTTCACGGGCTGAATCATACCTCTCAGACATAACTACAAACTCAAAAATCTTTGCATAGGCCAGGTGTGGTGGCTCACGCCTGTAATCCCAGTGCTTTGGGAGGCCCAGGTGGGTGGATCACCTGAGGTCAGGAGTTTGAGACCAGTCTGGCCAACATGATGAAACCCCATCTCTACTAAAAATACAAAAACTAACCAGCCATGGTGGTAGGCACCTGTAATGCCAGCTGCTGGGGAGGCTGAGGCAGGAGAATCACTTGAATTCAGGAGGCAAACGTTGCAATGAGCCGAGATCGTGCTACTGCGTTCCAGCCTGAGCAACAGAACGATACTTTTTTCCAAAAAAAAAAAAAAAAAAAAAAAAAATCTTTGCATAGACTGCTTATTTATATTGTGGATGATAAGTTGATCCCCAGAATCAGCATTATAAGAAAGGAATCAGTATTCAGACAGTATGCCATTTTGAGGCAATATACTGAGTAGAGTCCTATGTCATCTGCCCCTAATTGTAAATCCTAGTTCCACCTTTTTTATTTTTATTTTTAAAAAGCACAACCTTGTGATCTTGGACAAGTTACCCTTTAAACTTCAGTTTTTTTCATCTGTAAAGGAGGAACAAAAATAGCATTTATTTGATGGGGTTGTTGTGGGGATTAAATGAGGTAGATTCACAATAAGGCACTTATAGCTCAGGGCAAGTGCTCAGTGAATTTGAGCTATTGAGTGCACTAAAAAGAGCAGGGCCAAGTGCATCATAGGCATCAAGCCAATGACATGGGGACAAGGAATTTATAAAGGGGATTTGGTTAAGTGAATCTCAAGCAGAGCAAGGTGATATGTTTGGACAACCAAGTAAGAGATGGGATTTTCTTGTTATGAAAATGGCACCTCTCAGGTTTTTCCAGTAACCATGACTAGACTTTTTAAGTGGATAATTCATTTAAATTTATCTAATTACTAAAACAGCAAAGCTCTGTATAAACTCCTAATGGCATCTCAAGGTTTTAATAAATATACTTTCACAATGCAGTAGAAGAAAAACCCTTGCAGATGGTCAAAACATAGTAGCACTTTGAATAGGAAATCCCCCACGTGGCAATAATTGGTGGTTTTAGGTGTAGTGTTAAACTGTTTTCCTTTGGTCAAGATTCAGCCTGTGGATGGATAGGGAGTAATAGAGATTTTTAGTCCCTTGATGATGAAAAAATCATAAAATGCAAACTTTTTACCCTCTCCTTGGTATTTTTGTTTAAAAAATGTGACAGTTTATACTTTTGGAGTTGTTGAGCAGTGGAGACCTGGAGGACCAAACGTTGGTAGTATAGCAAATACTGCTGTGTACCTACTCCAGTATTACTCACCTTCTTTCCTCCATAGTAGAACCTCAATTGTGTTCAGGGATGTGTGGTGTTTTCTGACCCCAACTAATTCTCCAGACACAAACTGGGTGTCTAACAATTTAATTCAGTTCTGACAGTACCCAGAGTTAGTGCAGATCCCATGGGTTAAGGATCCAGTCCTATAAGACTGTCATTGCCTTAGACACCAGTCATAAATGGAGTACTGAGGCCACCCACCCTTCTCATCTAACTAGAAATTTGGGAGTTCCTACAATCTCCTTGGGTTTGATAATTCACTAGCATGACTCACAGAACACAGGATTTACTTAAGATTATCGGTTTATTATAAATAGTGCAACTTGGCTACAGCCAAATGGAAGAGATGCATAGGGCAAGGTATATAGGGAGGGACACAGAGCTTCCGTGCTCTTTCCAGGTGCACCATCCTCCCAGCCCCTTGATGTGTTCACTTACCCAAAAGTTCCCTTAGCCTCATTATTTCAGATATTTTATTGAAGCTTTATTACATCATGATTAATTAGGTCATTGGTGACAACTCAATCTCCAGCCTCTTTTCTTTCCCAAAGGTTGGTAGGTAGGGCTGATAGTTCTAATCCTGTAATCACATGGTTGGTTTTTTGGTAACCAGCTCCCAGACCGCCATTATCGAGGAGACCCCACCAAGAGTCACCTCATTAGCATAAATTCACATGTGGTCAAAAGGGGCTCATTATGAGTAACAAGACACTTATCACTCAGGAAATTTCAAGGGTTTTAGGAGTTCTGTGCCAGGAAATAAGGACAAAGACTGAATACATATTTTTTATTATACCACAAGAGGTTACTGAAGTCGTAGTCCCAAACCCCTCCTAAGGGAAGTTCCTGATTGATTTAAGCCCATCTAGATGGTGGTCCTTATTAGAGCTTGACTTATTCATAGGCATGGCCAATGAGACATGAAACAAGGTTGACTTCTGGGAGTTTCTTCAATATAAAAAGCTTGTCTAAAAATAGTCCCTCTTGACCTGCTAGATGTTGTTATTTTGCTTATCTAGATGTACAGGTGCCATATTGTGAGAATGAGAGAAATTAAGCCATGGGAGGATACACAAAGAATAGTAAAGTAGAAATCTGAAAGAACCTGGGCTCTTGATTATATCATGGGGTCATCACTGTTAGTTGTCTGAATTCCAAGCTAAGGAATTTGCTGTTATGCTGTAAATAACCGCCTTTATGCTGTAAATAATCTGAAACAGATTAATCTATCATCTCACATAGTTACTATTTTGTGACAAAAACACCTAAAATCTACCTAGTTAACAAAATTCCCTAATGCAGTACAATTTGTTAACTCTGGTGTTCATGGTGTACATTAGATCTTGACTTGTTTATCCTGTATATCTGCTACTTCGTATCCTTTGACCTACATCTCCCCATTGCTTGCATGCCCCACCTTAGATTGTGAAAAAATATTTGCAAACCACATATTTGATAAGGGGTTAATATTCAAAATTTATAAAGGATTTAAAAAGCTCAGTAGCAGAAAAACAATTTCTCCAAAGAAGACATAAAAATGGCCAACGTATATGAAAAGGCCTGACAGGTAATTTCGAGTCAACAAATATTTATAACCTGGGAATGGTCCAACAAGCTTTTTTTTTTGGGGGGTGGGGGTTGATAACTCCACCTGCATCATGGAGAATAATTTGCACTTGGGAACCTTAGAGGCAGGAAGGTTATTGTAATTGTTTAGGTCTCAGATGATGATGGCCGCACTGAGGAAGTGGATGTGGAATTGCAGAGGACATGCTGAATTAGAGACACCACTGGAATGCGGGATCGATAGTATGTGGTGACTAATAAAGTGAAAGTGGTTGAGGAAATAGTAGCTGTCGAAAGTATTTCTAGGTTTCTAGCTTGGTAGGCTGGATTGACAAAAATGTCTTTACTAGAAAGAGGGAATATAAGATGCAGTACAGTTTTTTTTTTCTTTTTCTGATGGGAGGATGATGAGTTCAGTTTTAAACATGTTGAGTTGCAGAACCTGAAGCGCTTCTAGGTGGAGGCATCCAGCTGGTATCTAGAAATATAACGTTGGAGCTGGAGAGCGATTGGGGGATTTTCTTTCAGGCTGAATTAACAAGATCTCTCTTAACTGGCGGCAATGTATGCTTTAGCCACTCTTGCATTATAGTTCCAGAAGCCAAAGGAGGAGGGAGCTCGTGTTCACAGCTTCACTGGACAGATATAGAACTAGATTTTTAGAGGTTAAATGATCTTGCTAACTTCACCAAGCTGCTGACTGGTGTTATAGGGAATGAAACAGAAACCTAATGTCCCAACTCTTTGACCAATGCTTCTGCCAAAAGTCTTAGTTACGTTTTCTTAGTCACAGACAGTTTAATCCATGAAGTCAAGAAGTTTGACTTTCACGTCGATTTCAAAGACAAAGATTTGTGTCTAGAGTTTTCTACTGTTTCTCACCATACAAGATATTCAACATTGCCACACGTTTGCTTAGAAAAGATGAGGACCCAGGAAGATAAATGTAGTTGCCCTTTTGGAAAGAGAAGGTAGTATGTAACAGGTAAGACTTAAAATTATTAATCTAGAGAAGCCAGATCTTGTACTTACAGTCTCTTGTTACTGCCAAGAGTACCACTAACAATCTGTTTATCATATATATTTATGTATATGTATAATTTTTCATATATAAAAATGTATTTATAAAATATTCTTGACCATGGGCCCTATACTACTAAAATGAGTTAACACTAAACTCATTTAAATTCTATGATTTGCTTTACTAGTAGCTTTTTGTTTTTATGCTTTTATCTCATAGCAACTGATAGTGCCTTGAAATGGTTCATCAGTTTCCCTGAACACTGAATGTGTTTTCCCAGTGGAAGTATGTGTTTGGATAGGAATAGAATTATGGAGTTGTTGACAATTTTGGGAAGAGCATAGTTGGTGAAGTAGTAGAGCGTTGGGTCATGGGTTCTGGGATCTGACAGACCTGCATTTATTTCTTGGCCCTGACATTTAATGCTTTGGTAAGTTACTTAACTTTTCTAAGCCTTAGTTATCCTCTTTGTATAATAGAAATAATATCAACCAATGTGGGCAATTGTTATGAAAATCAGATGAGAAAATGGACATGAAGGCCTTAGCTTTTTTGTGCTGAGCACGGATTGAGAACTCAATGGTAATTTTAAAAAGAGGGGTTGTGGAATCAGAGCATGCTGGTGGTTAGATGTTGATAGCCCTGAGCTACTACTACTGGAAGATTGTGTTTATATGTATTTGATGCTTATTTAGAAGAAATTTGATGCCACTGTGAGTAGAAAGTGATCACTCTTTCAAAAAGAGTGGAGATGAACATGTACACGTCACTGCAACCTGCCTCTGATAACAGTGTGACCAATGACAGATAAGCTCAGAGCTTCAATATCTTTACATATAAACAGATTCAAGTTATATAGTCAGCACATGTTTATTGAATGGTAGTATGTGCCAGGCATTGTACTAGGCTTTAGGGATAAAATGGTGAGCAAACCAGATGTGATCTCTACCTTCATGGAGTTCATAACTAGCAGGGGAAATGAGCACAGTCACAGTCATAAAAGTGCAGTAAGTGCTGATAAGTCGAAAATTACCAGCATGAATGCCCTCAAGGGAAGGTAGCGCAGATGTTATTAAAGTATGTCAGAGAAGGATCCAGATCTGGCCTAAGAGACCCATGAGAGTTTCTAAAGAAAGAGATTTTAATTGCCTTCTACTATGAGTGTGATCTGGATGGCTCGTATAGTCTATTCCAGCTATAACATGTTGTCATGATTCAACACACATGACAGAATTATGGCATCCTCTGAAGTTATGCTCAACTCTGTTCTCTTAACCAAACCCCACACTGCATTGCCCTGCCTCACTCCTTTCCTTCCTATGGGGCTGCTTGAAAGAACCATCTATACTTGCACCATTTCCCATGGCTCAGCCACTCTTCAGTCCACTGAAATCTGTCTTTCTCCTTCCTTTCAACTTAAGCAGCCATCCCCAATATAACCAAGAATCTCATAGTTGATAAATAGACTGCCTTTTAGTCTTTATCTAACATTTGGGCAGCTTTCGAAGGGGCACACCTCCTTGAGGCCCCCTCTGCTCTTTGCTTCTGGCGTAGCCTACTTCCTTTCTGTACCACTAGCTGCTGCTTCCCAAGCTTCCTCAAAGCCTTGTCTTCCTCTGTGCATCTTTTGAATAATGCTAGCCTGAGGTCCTAGTCTTTGGGCTTCCTCTCTACACACATGTACCAGCTAATTTCATTCATTACAAGGACATGATTACTGATTCTGAACTGATAACTCCAAACCTGTAATTTTTGTCCCAGTCTTTCTCTATCGAGGTACAGACTCATCTTCTACAGCCCTCTGGTCATTTCTCCATGGGGCCTCTGTGGAAAAACTCAGTTTATCCAAAGATGAACTTATTCTGTCTCTCACTGAAGCTCTTCTGTCTGTGGAGTGACACTTCATCTATCATCACTAACGTCAGAAATGCAAACAACTGACCATTTCCTTAAATTTATCCTATTTCTCATTTGGGGACTTTGCACTTGCTGATAACTTTAGTTAGAACATTGTTTTCCCCTCCACAGCCCTTTCTGCTTATCTTCAATGCTTGTTCTGGTGTCATCTATGAAGCCACTGAAAGTTCCATTTTGGGGTAGATTCCTGTAGGAAGCGGGTTTCTAATATAGCGCCTAAAACTTCTACCCTCTGGTTTACATGCTTCATGCTTCATATTAACCCCTCTTTCCAAGAGTGGGTGAATGTGATGGGATATTACCCATATGGCTAGGTTACATTACATGGAAAAGGTGAAGAGATTTCACAGATGCAATTAAGTTGACTTTGAATTAATTAAAAGGGAGATTATCCTAGGTGGGCCTGACTTAATCAGGTGAGCCCTTAAAAGAAGGTCTAGAATTCAGGAAGATTCTCCGATTAGCTTTAAGAAGTGAGTGGCCATATTTTGAGAAGGTCTCAATAGGGCCATATGGCAGGGATCTATGAGGGCCTCTAGGAGCTAAGAATGCTTCTAGATTGATAGCAAGAAAAGGGACTTTAGTTCTACAAGCATAAGGAAGTGAAATCTGCTAATATCCATATGAGCTTGGAAGAGGACCCAAGCTCCAGAAAAGAATACAGCAATGCTAATGCATAGAAGAAGCCTTGTGTGATCCAGAGCAGAGGCCCTGCGTGAGCTGTGCTTGGACTCCTGACCCATGGAAACTGTGAGCTAGTAAGCATATGTTGTCTCAAGCTTTACGTTTATGACAATTTGTTACACAGCCATAGAAAACCAATCCAGTGCCCCTCCTGGGAGTTCCTTGAACTCTGTTGATCTCCATCACATCCCTGACTTCACTGACTTGAGAATATGCTGACTTACCTCTTCTCTGCTCCAGACTCTGAGCTCATTGAATACAGGGGAAATTTCTTTTTTTTCTTTATATTCAGTGCCTGGCAGTGTTTTACACAACACTGGTACAGAAAAATTGTTTGTGAAGTGGATGAATTAAAGGACTCATGAGGAAACAAACACATGTATGGTTGGGAGAGATAATTCTGCCTTTCCATGGAAATTCTTTGGGAAAAAAAAAAAGGTTACGAAATGGAGTTTCTCAGGTTTCCTGCCAATAAGAAATATTTTTTTTTCTTGTGGTTATGTACATTGTACTCTCAACCTCCAAGCTTTAATTAAGATAAAAGTTTTCAAATGCATTAAAGTTTAAAAGCGCCCCCCATCCCAAAGCTAGGTTCTGCAATAATAGTGTGCTAGCCAGTACTTAGAGGGTGAAGAAAATGAATTTGTCTGAAGCATCTTGCCTTATGCCAGGAACTAATGGAGGCATTGGAGAGAACTGGGCTCAGTAGTCATTTTATGATTCAGATGACATGCTGTTTTCTTTCCAACAAATTCTACCAGCTAATGAGTTGTTTGTGTGTAAATGTTTGAACACTGCTCTGCTTTAAAATTATTTGCCTTGAAACGTAGGCCTTGAAATTGGCTTGGATAGATTTCCCTAGTGGGGAGAATTGGAGAGAGAATGGAATAGAGGTTACAATGGACCCTGCCACTGTATTTTAACTGAGAGTTCTAAAACATGAAAATTAAAGCAACGTGTGTGTGTTTTGATGTATGAGGCACAGTAGTGAGTGCTGTTAAGTCTAGCTCAAAGTCAGTGCCCCTGGGGAAGAAGAAGGGGCATTGCCTGGGTAAGAACTTAATGGGTTCCTTTACAGATAACAGTTTTACATTTTAATGATATGGGATTTTACATTTTTTACAATTACAAAATAATATATATGTATTTACTATAGAGTATTAAAAAATAAAAAATAGAGAAAAAATATACCTGTAATTTCACTATACAAAGACAATTATAATCACTGATGACACTTTATTTCCTTGCAATCGTTTTTCTTTTAACTTTTTAAAAAATACATAGTTGTGATCATATTCACTCTGTAATTTCATTCTCTGCTTTTATCTATTTTATGTAATAACTATTGTTATAAACTATAAACATTTTAATGGTAATTTGTTTTATGAAACAAAGTAAAGAAAAAAGTTACTAGTTAATCTAAGATCTTTACCACAGCATTATAATAGAAACATCACTGGAAACAAAATTATGTACAAAAATAGAGGAAGAGCTATGTAAAACACAGGAAATTCATAACATGGAATATATTTCATTAAAATTATTTCCTTAGGATAAATTACTAAAAGTGAAATTACTGGGTAAACGGAAATGAATATTTTCAAAGATCTTGGTAAATATGCTTACAAAATTTTGGTTTTCACTTGTTTTTGTTTAGTTTAAAGTAATATACATAAAATGCACAAGTTATGTGCATAGTATCACAAACTGAATGGAGTCGGTATGGCCACCACTACCTTCCCGCTACCAGTACCCCAGAAGTTGTCATCATACCCTCTCCTAAACACAGACCCCCTCCTCTTCCTCAAATGTAACTCCTATTATATCCTCTAACACAATAGTTTTGCCTGTTTTTTTTAAGAAAACATTACATAAGTGGAATCATACCATATACATTCCCGTGTGCATGGCTTTATTCACTTAATATTAGATTGTGTTTGGGAGGTTCATGTGTGGGGTTGTGTGTAGCAATACTTCATTCTCATTATTGTATGGTATTCCGTGGTATGAGTATAGCACAATTTATTCAGTGTAGTGCCAAGGATTGGTGCCATTTTTAGCTATTATTGACAATGTTGCTATGACTATTCTGACACATGCTTTCTGGTTCAAATATATACCTTCTGTTGCATATATACCTAGGAGTGAAATTGCTATGCTATAAGACATGTTCAACTTTAGTAAATAGTGCCAAACAGTTTTGAAAATTAGTTGTATCAGTTTGTGCTTCCACAAACAGTGTATGCAGGTCCTACTTTCTACTTTCTCCAAATCTTCATCAACGCTCGATTTTGTCAGTCTCTTTACTTTTTGCTACTGTTTACATAAATAATGGTATCTCATCATTATGCTTTTAATGAGCATTTCACTAGTATCCAATGGAGTTGAGCATGTATTTATAAGTTTATTAACCAAGTGGGGGTCTTTTTTTGTGTAGTGCCTGTTCAGTTTTTTGAGCCTCTTGTTTCCTGCTGGATTGCCTGCCTTGTTCTTATAGTATTGTAGAAGCTTTTTGTTTCAGATACATGCACATATTTTGATTGCTTATTATAATTCATTTTCTCCTTTCAGCCTGTTAGCTATATATTCTTTTAGTAGTTATCCTAGGTATTATAACATATATCCTTACATGTGTTGTGTTCTAGTAAAAGTTAGTACTTTTACCACTTCAAGGATAATGCAAGGACTGTGGAACTCTTTAACTCTTTATCCCTTCCCATCTTTTGTGCTATATTTGACATTTATTGTAATTAATCAGTCTGTCTATCCAACATACATGTATCATAAATCCCATTCAACATTATTGTTTTCTACTGTCAGTGATTGTTTACATGTACCCATATATTTAATTTTGTATTGCTTTTTCCTTTTGGGGTCTTCATTTTCTTTCTTTTGCTTGAAGAACTCCTCTTAGTTCCTTTAGTGGGATTACTTTACTGAGAAATTCAATTATTGTTTGTCTGAAAATGGCTTTATCAGCTTTCATTACAGAAAGATAATTTCCAGTGTATAGAATTCGTAATTGTCAGATTTTTCTTTTTAGCTCTCTGAAGATTTAATACCAAATTTTTTGGAATTCACTTTGTTCATGTTGAGAAGTCACCTGTCAGTTTTATTTTTCTCTTGGAAGTACTATGTCCCTTTTCTCTGACTGCTTTTTCCTTGTCCTTAGTTTTTTTAATAATTTATTATGATGTGCATAAACATGGCTTTCCTTTTATCCCACCTGGGGTTTGTGATACTCCTTGAACCTGTGGTTTGAAGTCTTTCATTAAGACTTTTAATATTTTAAATATTCTCAACCAACCTTTTCTCAAATATGGCTTCTGCCTCACTCTCTTCCTTCTTTATGGAACACCAACTAAGTGCACGTTAAAGTTTAAAAAATATTTCATACGCCTCTTAATCTAATTTTATTTTTTTATGTCTTCATGCTTCAGTCTGAGTCTTTTCTTCTGACATATACCCTCCCTTCAGCTGCATTTGATCTTTCCGTCCTTTGAGCTCTTAATTTGGGTTAAGAATTTTCATTTATTTCCTTTTTGTATTTTCCTTGTCACTTCTAAATTTTGTCAACTTGTCACTTACTTTCTTGAACATACTCATCATAGTTACAATATATGGATCACATGTGGGCTTGTTACTATTCTATTCCATTGTATTTTGTTTGTTCTATTCCATTGTCATTTTTCTTTTGTTTTATAAGGAATTCATATATTTTTAAGGTCTATTTTACTTTTTATGTGAGTGCTGGACATTGTGTTGAAAAATTATGGAAATATTTTAAGGTCGTGGATGATATTTTCCCCCAGAAAAGATTCGCCTTTGCTTTTGGCAGGATGCTGGGTGTGGGAGTGTTACCTGAATCCAACCAGGAAATCAGCTATTTTGAACCTGTGAAGTCTCTTTGAAATAGACTGTTGGTGAGTTTATTTCTACTTCATCCTCTCTCCTTGGATGAATTCCTCTGTGTCATGACAAAAAGCCTGGAATATTTGCTTTAGGGATCCTTCTTCTTTGAGACCCTAAACTTCTGTTTTTATCTTCCTGTCTTTCTCTGTGAGACTTACAAAAACCTTGTTCCATTTCTCAAACTCTCAGCTGTTGCTTTTGAATTGACAAATGCCTTGGGAAGGAATAAAGCACCAAATATTAGATTCATTTTTCTGAGGTTCTCCCCACTCCATGATATTAACCCACAAGTCCTCACTGACTTTGTAGCTATAAGGTACCTTTGAATTTGTCCCTGTCTCCTGGTTGTAAATGAGAGAGTTGGCCTAAACAAGTTAAAATTCCTTGCCAGAAGCAGAACTCTTATTTTATTTTATTTTAAGCACAAAGAGAAGGATCAAAGGCAGAAAAACAGGGAGCTTATTTGTTGGCATGTATGGAAGTGGAAGCATTCATTGATGGGAATGTCATCTAATATGGCCAATTCTTGTAATGTTCTTAACACTTGAACCTCAGTTTCCCTATCTTATAATTCAAAAATTATTTACCTACTCTACTTTCTGCTGGGTTTGTGAAAGGATCAAATGAGATAGCATATGTGAAAGCACTGTAAATTTTAGAGTGACACTCGAATGTAAAAATTCACTATTGATCTGTGTGTCCCAAAATCCCAGGTTTCCTGGACTCTCTATGAAAAATGGCAGCCAAAATGACAATAATGCTTACACAAAGGGACTTGCTTTGACAGGCAAAGCTTGCTTGATCACATAACTGTCATGAGTTTTGAGAAAAGCCTGGCTTTTTATTTTCTTATCTATAACGCATATCTTGTTGTTGCTTGCCTTTTATTCTCCAAAAGTAAATTTTAACCCTGCTATTGTTATTATACTGTTTGCTGTGTTATACCTGCTTAGTGATTCCTTACTCAATTCAGTTTAAATGGAAAGCCAAAATATTTTCCTTTTTTATTCATAGAATATTCACCTTAAAATTAAACTGAAGCAAGCATCAATGAGCAATGTACTCTGAGTGCTGAAAAGAAGACAGCAGATTCAAAACTATAACTCGTGATAGGCATTTAAACTGTACTTAGGGTACTTAGGACCAAATTAAGAAAACTGGCTGTTGGTAGGTATCAGTGAGATGGCTTCTTTTGTAAAACTGTCAGCAATGAAAATACTACTTTCTTTGATATACTTGATTTATTTGCTCACTCTTCATTCCAGATTAAAGGAAAAATTCAGTTCACTATCATTGTCATTAGCTACCACCATTTATGATGTACTCTTTTGGTGCTGGGGCTTAAAAATTAATAAAAGATTCATTCTCTGTCCTCAAAGGGCTTCAATATAGTTGGAGAGATAGGATATGTGCATACATAAATATAAATGTTAAATAAAGCATTAAGGATTAAATATGTGGGTACAAGAGTGTGTTTGGTTGGAGGTTAAAGAAATCTTAAACCAGGGAGATCTGGGAAAGAGTCATAGAGGAGGTATGGTCTGAGCTGGGTTTTGAAGATGTTATAAATTAGTTAAGTGGAAATGATGGAGGGGATTCCAGGCAGCTGGAAGAGCATGAGGAGAGGTCTAACGATGCAAATCCACAGGGTGCAGTATAAGTTTCACAAAATGAAAGCACTAGAAGATAATCTTCAAGTGAGGAAGGCCTTGGTTTTGTTTGTTTGCTGCCTTATCCCTAGCATCCGGGGCAGATCAATAAATATTGGCTGATTGCATGAGAGATCAGAGAAAAAAGCATTCACCCGCTGGTGTGGTATGAAATTCTTTGCAGGAAGACATTCTCAAGGACAGAACAGGAAGCTGAAGTCTCTGGAGAATTGGATTTCTGTCTGAGAGCCACAGGCAGGTTACCTGAAGGATCTTTTCCGTTGTCCTTCATGGCACATCACTAGGTTGTTTCTCAGGTTGGAGTCATTTGCATTATGCATGTGGGGAAGTGGGGGGATTGATCAATGAGCAAAACTTCGTACTGCATTGGAAGCTTTCTGAAGGGAAGTTCTCCCATCCGCATTCTTTCTGAGTTTTTTCTGGCTATCGTTTGTATTGGGAATAAAGACTTTGTATATGAGCTTTAGTGGGAACTAAAGTTTATAAATGAAATACAGCTGAGTTAACGAAAGACCTTTCTTGGGAGTTCGACAAGTTGGAATTTGGAGAGAACAACTGGTAAGTCTGAAGCCCTCAAACTGATGGTTTCAATCTTTCGAAGAACCAGTAGTGACTGAAACAGCTGACACAAATTCATTGAGAACATGTCACACTAACCTCACATCCTTTTGGATGGGGTCACCAGACTGATACAGGCAATGCTCATCAGTGCTTACTTTAATTTAATTTTCTGCTGAACAGCTTGCGAATGTAAAAGGAAAAAGTATCTTGGGCATTGGTTTTACTCTAAACTGAACCTGGCACAGAGTCGCTTAGTGGAAGTAACGTAACAGATTGGGTAATAACAATAATGCTATTAAAGGTCACTTTTAGAGCCTAATGTCAAGGCAATAATGACAAACTTTAGGGTTAGCAAAAAAAACGAACCCAGAAAAGCCAAACTTTCCAAACCCGTAAGATAACTTAATGTTAGTTAGGCTTTTGACAAAGTTCTTTTCATTTCTAAGTTGCAGAGAGAAGATTATAAAGTTGAATAAAGTCATAAGGAGTTGAAACACTGTGCTATGCAGCAAGAATGTTGATTGGTGACCAGGCTAATCTATAACATGCCTTGGGATTCTATCTTTGTGCTCTCTCCTGCTCTTCGTGATACTCTATCAGTGACTTCAATAAAGATAAAGAAGCTAGCATGTTGTATTTTTCATAAATCTGCAGCAAAAGGTTACATGTGGGAAGAGGCTTATAATTTAATTGGTGATTCCTCTTTAGATTTAATTTTGTTGGTATAAAAATAAGTTGAAACCGCGTATCTGTAAAACCCAATGTACTGGCTCAGATGTTCTGGGTAGTTGCCATATTTCCTAGCCTTCTCAGAGAAATATCGTTGTAAACAATTTGTGCTATGTGTCCCTGCTACCTGGATTCCACGGATTGGTGCCTTACTCAAGGGGCAACTGGGTGACTCTTGGGAGAATTCTACCCAGTGAGGGTGCCAATAGTAGACAATGATTAGGAAACTAAAAATGAGTCTTATTCATAGAATACTCACCTTGTAATTGAACAAGCAAGCATCAACGAGCAGCGTACTCTGAGGGCTGAAAAGAAGACATTTTAAAGACAGCAAATTCAAAACATAACTCACGATAGGCACTGAAACTGTACTTAGCACAAAATTAAGAAAACTGGCTGTTGGTAGTTATCAATGAGATGGCTGCTTTTATAAAATTATTGATAATGAAAATGCTACTTCCTATAGTAGTAGTAGAAGTATACTACTACTATTCCTGAATAGTATCTGACTTACAGGAAATTTTTATTGCACTTATTTATTTTTTTGAAGACAAGTGTCTCACTATGTTGCCTAGGTGGGACTCAAACTCCTGGTTTCAGGTGATCCGCCCTCCTCACTTTCCTGAGTAGCCAGGATTGTAGGTGTATATCACCATGCCCGGCTTGTTATGGGGAATGTTAATGTGAAAAAACAGATGACCCACAGGAGGTGGCAGCACATGTGAAGAGAGCACAGACAGAAGGTGGCGAACATAAGTCTCAAAGAAGGAGCATTGAGTCAGCACAATGACAACTCAAGAGGGGTGTCGAGAGAAGCACAGAGAAAGGGAGCCCAGAGTTGCTGTTGGGACGTGAAAATTGTCCTTGTGTCCTGAACAACATTCCAGCTTCCAGATGTCTGTGTTTTGTTTTGTTTTGTTAAGACAGGGTCTTGCTCTGTTGCCCAGTCTGGAGGACAGTGCACAGTTCACTGCAGCCTTGACCTCCTGAGCTCAGGTGATCCTCCTTTCCTCAGCCTCCTGAGTAGCTAGGATTACAGGTGTACACCACCACACCTGGCTAATTTTTGTATTTTTTTTATAGAGACAGGTCTCACTATGTTGCTCAGGCCGATTTTGAACTCCTAGGCTAAAGCGATCTGTCCACCTCAGCCTCACAAAGTGATAGGATTACAGGCATGAGCCACTATGCCCAGCCACCTGCATCTTTTGTGTGTAATTTATTCTTTGTGTCTTTAGCAAAACATCGTGTTGCTTGAGATGACCCTACCATTTCTTGAAAATCTGAAAAAGTCCAATTAAGACTTCAAATAAAAAGGATGAGGTAGGGTTGTCAAATGACTTTTCTAGATTTTAGGGACAGTTTATATTAGGGTTTATATCAAAGCCCCAAGCAAAGAACCCTTGAGGAAATTGGTCCTTTTGGTGACAAAAGACATCAAACAAAGTTGGTGCCTTATCAGGGAAGCTGTCCATCTGTTTCAATTCCCATAAAACATTTATATTTCTCTATATACTTTGCAAAAGTTTTCCATTTATTTTGACTGATTTGACAATCACTTTAAACATACGTAAGTTTGACTTTGAATTCAGATTACCATTTAAAAACCATGGTAGATAAAAAAGTTTTCAAATGAGCATATATCCTGTAAATTTTAATAGATTTCAGATACAACTTCAGAGTTAGAGGTATATGTTCCTTTGAGTGAGGCTGACATTCTGCGGCACTATTAGATATGAGACATCCTTTTAGGATAATGATGGCTTTTGCATCTATTTTCTTAACTTTAACAAAAGAAAATGGCATCATGGGGGGATCCAGGGGTTTAAAGAAAGAGGTTTTTTTTTTTCTCTCTTTTATTTAGGTATTTTTTCTTTAAGGCTGAAGAATATAGCTCCTTTCTCTTGGCTACATGAAAAGAGAAGAATGAGATTCAGTCCTCTTCATCTTATTCTCTCCTTCCGATATTCTTCTTCCTTCATTCATTGGCCTAAAATGTTGAGCAATGGAAGATAAAAAAGAAATAGAAAGCAAAAGAAAAGATGCTAGATTAGAAATGTCAGCTTCTTTAGTAATGAGATGAGATGAGGGCCTGGAACCACAGGTGGAGAGCTAGTCATGGAAACGGTCCTAACAGTAGGAGGAGCTCAATGTTATCACTCAGGGAGAGACAGAGGTCTTGAGCCAGGTAAAACTGGAGCTGAGATGAACAGTGTCATAGGTCAAAACCACTTGTGAAGTTCAGGTCAGAGAGCATATCCAAGGCAGAGTTTGAGCCATCACTATGGAGACAGACAGGTAAGAAGTTCACCTGCTTTAAGAAAGAAATTGAGCTTGTTAAACTGACACAAGAACAGAAAACCAAACATCACATGTTCTCACTCATAAGTGGGGGCTGAACAATGAGAAAACATGGACAAAGGGAGGGGAACATCATATACCAGGGCCTGTCAGGGGATGGGGGTGCCAGGGGAGGGATAGCAGGGGGTGGGTGGATTAGGGAGGAATAACATTAGGAGAAATACCTAATGTAGATGACGAGGGGGATGGATGCAGCAAGCCACCGTGGTACGTGTATACCTGTGTAATGAACCTGCACTATCTGCACATGTACCCCAGAATTTAAAGTATAATAAATAAAATTTTAAAAGAAATCAAGCTTGTTTTAGGCATGCCTTAGAAGGTCCTCAGGCATTAGAAGGCTGGTACAAAAAGGTGCATTGATGACACACTGAAGTTAGGATGAGATTTTTCTATCACTGATGGTCAAACAGGATTATTGGTTCACTAATATACCAATAAGGGAAAAGAGCTTAAAAAACTAAGCTTCTGTTGTCAAGTACATTTCATCATCAATGATTCTTCCTTAGTGATTTCATGATGCTATAAGGAATATCTCTTTGCTGGCATTTCTTCATATGAAAGTTCAGTAACGCCTTTTAGGTTTCCTATGAAGGCTTAAAACCTAAAAGGACTTAATGAACATTCATATAAAGAAATGCCAGCAAAGTCTGCTGCTGCAGAATGCTCCGGTTTCTGCTGAGGAGTTGATGTCCAAAGTCCTCTAGCTGAATAATAAAGTCTTATGAAAGGTGGTGTCTTATCAGCAAATTGTCCATCTACCTCAGAGTCTCTCTGGAAAACTGTGTCCCGAGTGTATGAGTCAATTACTGGATTCTGATTTGGATAATAGCCAAAGAATCTTGCAATGAAGATCCAAAAGACACATTGGGGTTGGGGTTTGAAGAATGTATTAAGTAGGTGGGTTGCATTGGATAAGTAGTCTAAAGTCATAGGAGTTCGGAGTTTAGAGAGTGAGGCAACAGGGCAAGTCAAGTAATGGATAAATAGGAACAAGGAGCTCAAAAGCGTCAAAGAACGGGCAAGGCATTGCAGTCCCTGGCTGGACAGTCTAGGGAAAGGCCAGGAGCACTGCAAGCTATTCACCCACCATTTACTCATTCACTCACTTGATATTTGTTAAGTGACTTTTTAATGTTAGGACTTTTAAATGTTAGATAGAAAAGATGAGGGATATATCATAATGCACAAAACAAACATGGCCTCTTATGTTATGGTGTTTATGGTCAAGTAGAACAGAGGCCACCAACATTGCCCCTAAGGAAATAAACTTCTTACCCAACCTGGAAGTCTGATGAGCTCCCTGCTGGGGCAGGGTGGGAGGAGCCTTGACCAGTTCACAATTGGTGGGCTTTGTTAAAGCATTGACTTGTGTTTTTAACAATCATTTTAAATTTGCCCAAGAATTGTGTGTGTGTGTGTGTGTGTGTGTGTTTGTGTATAAATGGACTATTTATAGTTAGGTGATTTTAAAATTAATACTTAGTTGGTCAACAGAGAGGAAATTTCAGATAGGAAGATTGAGAGATCTATTGTACAAAAAAGAGAAATATTTTTAGTTATATGTTTAAATTTAGGTTTTGATCAACAATTTGGGGGAACCATCTTTCTCATCTGTCATGTCTCTTACATGGTTAATATCTTCAAAATTCCTTTCTCATTTGTAAAAAGATCCGAAGTAGACTACAATGTCTGTGTGAAAAAAAAATCAATCTACATTTTTTTGCAGAACACACTAGACTTGTAATTATTTAGTTGCATAATCAGTTGTATACTGTCTATTTCTGCTACTAGATTATAAGCCCCAAGAGTGAAATGTAGAACTAAATGTAGAACTACATTTTGTTCACTGAGGCATCTCCCATGATAACTGTAATGCCTGCATATGAGACATTCAATAAATGGTGAACATATGGCCCCCTAAAATAAAATTAAATTAAACCAATACTTAGTTTATTAAAGTCACAAATTTGAAAACCTATTTTTCTTAAGGCCTTACATTTAACTTATAAAACTTGTTATTCTGTCTATAAATTTAGTAAATATTTATGTAAGAGTATATATCTTTACATAAAAATGGATATATTTCCATGTACATTAATAATAGTACATTTAACTGGTTGACTTCTCCTAACAACCTCATTTATAAACCTAATTAATTAGTAGCTCTTAAACATCTTTGTGTAAATTAAATGCAGTTTTTCTGATTCTCTTAAACACATCAAATGCTTCAGAGGAAAAACTCCCATACTCAGCAAACAACTCCTTCTAGCTTTGGAGAAGATTTTGTAAATTAAATAACATGTTTATAAATGTCTTAAGTCAAGTTTAAGTAAATGTTCACAGTGTTTACAAATGAACTTTCTTATACTATTTACATGAAAAGCACAGGTAACTTCAATTTAAAATTATACAGTGTTTCAATAAGAAAAAATGATACCTATAATTATAAAACATTTAAAAATTTGACAAAAATATTAATAACAAACTTTTTATGTATTTTACCATTGGTTTATTTTTATACATTCCTATGTCTTTAAAATCATATTTCTGACTAAAAAGAGCAGATTAAATCATGTGGGCCAGGGTAATGAAGGTAAAAGCTAGGACCATGAGTTGGATACTTGCCATCACAGATGTGAGTGGGATACTTATTTTCTGTATAATTCAACTCAATCACAGAAGATCCCATGGAATCCTCTTTTTGATTGGAGACTTTTTATGAAGTGAATGACAAATATTCAAGTTTGTGCTGTGGATGTTGCTATGAACTGGATGTTTATGTAACCTCCAATTTAGATGTAGAAATCCTAATCCTCAGTGGGCTAGTATTTGGAGATGGGGCCTTCAGGAGATAATTAGGGCCAGGGGGTGGAACCTTCATGAATGATAGTAGTGCCCATATGAAAGAGGCCCCAGAGAGCTACCTCACCCTTTTCACCATGTAATGGCACAGTGAGAAGGCACCGTTTATGAACCAGAAAGGGGACCCTCAGCAGACACCACATCTGTTAGCACCTTGATCTTGGAGTTCCCAGACTTCAGAACTGTGAGCAATAAACTTCTGTTGTGTAGAAGCCACGTAGTCTATGGCATTTTGTCACAGCAGTCCAAATGGACTAAAATGGATGTCTTTCAAGTTTTATCTTTATCTAATTTTTATCCTTTCTTTCAACATTTTGTTGCCTGTTTTGGATAGGAAAAAATTCCTGAACTCTTCCCACTCCTAATTGAGTGGTCTCTAATCTTTTTGCTGGATAATTAGAGGATTTGTTGAATTTTGTACTTCGCCATTAAGTTGTACATTTTCCAGTTTAATTGGGTTTCTGCATTCTTTAAAAAAATTTTCTTGCATGTCTTTTAGCCACAATTCTATAGTCATTTATTGAGATCTAGGAGATTAATCCAATTAAAATGGGAAGTAGGTAAGAGCAAAAGGCAGGGCTCCTTCTTACGGAAAAGGAAACATAAGGAATTCTAGAGAACGCTTTTCAGCCTTTCGGGGCCAATGAAATAAAAGTTCAGACTGCAAGAGGAAAGCTGTCTTGCTCTGCCCCTTACTTCCCCAAGCTGAAGCCTTGGTCTTACTGATTGCATGCGTCATCAAGAACAGGGCCCTGGTGAGCCACATCATAAAGAGACCCTGGGTACTGTCATCTTGTTACATTTCTGGGGATATTACCATCTCTTTAAATTTCTGGGTAACAAGTAGATCCAGCAGCATGTAATTGTAGACTACGGAAGAGGGATAAATAATGCAGATTCATTTAGCAACCACAGTTTACTGACTGTATTGTCAAAAGTTATGAATAATCCATTTGCTTACTTGCTGGACTGCTTTCTCCTGCCTGAAGACCAGGAGAAAGGGAAAACTATATTTCCTATTGAGTGGGATGATTCTCTAGAGGAAGGAAACCCACTGGGAATAGTTCAATACCTAATCAGGGGGACTGAAAGGCGGTGATTTGATCAATCATCCTGAAGTTCCTTCGGAGAGGTCTGTGCGGGCTCATCTGAATACAGGCTTTGGAACTCGCTTGCCATCCTCGGGGAGGATGTGCATTTCCGCTGCCATGTAGCAGGCCCTAAAATGGGCATCAGCACCCGCTGGATTTCCGGCGGAGGCTCAGTCAGGATGTCACATGCTATAGAACAGCTGCAGAGGATGAAAGTGGCAGCAGCTGACTGTGAATGCAGACAAGGGCTAAGATACTGGCTACACAGAGATTTTCATTACCAAGATATCTTGAGAGTCTTCTCTTGGACAAATTATGTAACTCTACAATCTATCATGGCCAAGCTGCTCATCTGAGAATTCAGACCCATGAGGCTAGTTATCTATGTGTATGGCCAACTCAAAGAGCCTATAACATCACAGATTTTGAATATCAATTATTTAAACTGACTATTTGAATATCAGTTATTCTCAATAATATGAGATTATTCCTGCCATGGATCTAAACATTTATCTTTTTCTTATCGTTCTCAGCAGCCTAACCCAGGCCCATATCATTTTATACTTGAGTTACGACAGTGACTTTGTGTGTCTGCTCCCTGCTATAGTCCATCTTGAGTCCCCTGCCAAGTTAATTTTTAGAAAACTCCACCTTTTATCACATCACTACTCTGCTCTGGATTGTGTAGTGGCTTTCTGTTATTTGGTATCTAAACATTAAACTACTCTGGCTTTCCAGGACTTACAGTGTCAAGCCTTGCTTTCCTGCCCAGCATAATCTCTGTTTCTCTCTGGAGGGCTGGTTCTGTCTTCAGAGGGCTTGCCCTCTTGCTTGACCTCATGGATTCTGGGCTCCTTTCAAGAGCTTGTTTCGTACCTTTTTGACCTCTTACCTCTTCCATGAAGTCTCTTCCCTCCAGGCCATGCCAGTTTGTTCATTCCTCCATTTATTGAGTCTATTTAGCACCCTTCACACTGCTAGGCTGTGGGTACTTATTTGTGACCCCCTTGTCATCAAAGCTACTGCATATACTTTTGTGCAGTTTGTGCTCTCACAAACGTGCCTGGCTGAGGGGACCAGTAAAATCTACCCTAAAAAAGGAAAAAGATCTTTAGTACGTTTATAATTGTATACTCTGCATTATTCAATGTATTCTTGAAGGAAAGAACTTCCATTCTCTGATCAGAGGATGCAGAGAACAGATTCCTCTTTAACATTTTACACATTTGATGATTGGAAGAATTTTTCACGAACAGGTTCTGTCTCTGTGCATTCATTGCAAGCCTTGTTTCTTCGCCACTGTTCACACACCCTTGTTGGATGTGTTCCTGTCACCATATGACCTCTTGGCCTGCCCCTTCATGACATGATGACAAATGAATCTTGCCATGGATGACAGAAGTACTCTTGAAAGTCGTTACACTTGGATGCCTAAGTTTACCCCCAAATGTCTGAACTGCGTAAATATAGTCCTCTAAACTTATATATATATTCCCAACTCAACTTTGTTTTAGCTGGATCCCTTTGATTGCCCCCTAACAAGCATGGAAATGTGTTGGAGGAAAAGTTGGCATGGAAAGAGACAGCATTTTAAATCAATTGCAATTAAAATATGTTAATTCTGAAAAGTTTTACATACAGTCATGTAAGCCCATTGTTAGGGTTCCTCCCACATCCTTAGAAAGTGCTCATGTGACTGGGCACGGTGGCTCATGCCCAATCCTAGCACTTTGGGAGGCCGAGGAGGGTGGATCATTTGAGGTCAGGAGTTTGAGACCAGCCTGGCCAACATGGTGAAACCCTGTCTCTACTAAAAATACAAAAATTAGCTGGGCATGGTGATGGATACTTGTAATCCCTATTACTTGGAAGGCTAAGGCAGGAGAATCGCTGGAACCTGGGAAGCAGAGGCTGAACTGAGGCAAGATGGAGCCATTGCGCTCCAGCCTGGACGACAGAGCCAGACTCTGTATTAAAAAAGAAAAAAAAAGAAAAAGAGAAAAGTACTCATGCAAGTAAGGGTGTCACCCTTTGGCTTCATTAGCATCATGGTAAATGTGCCACTGAATCCACTGGGGGTTAGGAAGGACTTCAACCCTCTTCAGTCTGCCCTGTCTCTCGTGCTCCAAGGCTACCCCTTCCCCGTCACTCTGAGAGCCTCTCTTCTGGCCTCTCATGAGTCCTGGAGCTGCAATTCTGCTTCCGGATCCTCCTGCTTCTTTCCCTTAGCTTTGGCCAGGTCTTCAATTAAGACTGACCAATCCAGGGCAAATATAGTCATATTTTTTCTCATCCTGGTCTTTGTATCAGTTACAGTCTAGGAAGCAATCAAAAGGCTATTTGGCTGGGATTTCTGAATCCAGTTTCATAGTGGTGCTGGTTTCAGGGGAGGAACGAGTTAAAGGAAGCTGTAAGGGGAGTTGAGGCACACAGGGAGGAATAACAGCAGGAATATGTTCCCTGGAAGAGGGCCTTCAGGCAAGGGCTTCTCATCAGGCTGGTGTCATAGAGTGGAAGTTCTCAACCTTGGCGACATTTTGGGTCAGGTAATTCTTTGCTGCGGGGACTATCCTATCTGTGCATTGTAGGATCTTCAGCAGCATTCCTGGCTTCTTCCTGCAATATTCCAGTAGCACACAGCCACTGTCATAAAGGGATGCAGCTGATTTCAGACCTAGGGCAATTGGTAGGGATGGTGAGGGGAGGAAGGAAATAACCCTCTGTCTCTCAGCCTGTCCTCTCATTTGCCTACTTGGCATTGCTGTATCCAAACAGAAGCTAGGCGAGAAATTTCTGTTCCCTTCATGATGCTCCTTTTTTTCTTCTTTTTAACTTTGAGACTAAGTCCCAACAGGCAATTATAGCTGGAGCTCCCAAGCTGGAGCAGAGTCACAGTGGCTACAAGCCATCCATCCACTCACTCATGACTGCTGTTGAAAATTGCCTCTGGCAGCACAGAGATTAGTTATTAAAGTCATTGCTAGGGACAGGCCTGTGCCTCTGTTTTTCCCTGTTTTTGTTCCACTCTAATGCACAGCTTGCTTATTTCCTGTTATTTCTAATTCAATATCTTCATTCAGATCTCCCTGCTCACTTATCAGGAGAAGCACCTTGGCAAGGTCTACAGAAGTGGGAGGAATAATCATTGTTGTTCCAATACACTTCTGGATTCCCAGGACTTCTTTCAAGACAAATCCTATCATGGCCAAAGTTTCCTCTCATTTGTCCCTCTGTATTGTGCCCAGAGCCTTCTAGAGGAAGTATTGCCAAACCATCATTCTATTGATGTTATTTTGCACTCACGGTTTTGTGTTTGGATGATGCTTTGGCCACCCTGTTGACAGAGCATGCACAGAGCAGGCTATCAGGCAATATTTTGTTCATTGACTGGTATCTTGGGACAGGGTTTCTATATTTTGTTGAGAGAGTTTGTTTAGAACAGTGCTTATTAAATTTTAATATGCCCTTGAATCAGCTGAGACCTTGTTAGAATTGAAATTCTGTGGTTAGATATGGGGAGGGGCCCAGGTCTACATTTCTAATAAGCTCTGGAATGCTGCTGCTAATGGTCTACAGACGATATTGTGAGTAGCAAGAATCTAGGTGATAGCAAGATACATGGGCCTTTCTTATATGAACAGTTCTTTCAATAATACTTTTTTTTTTACCTGTTGCAAAACTGGGTTTGGTATTGTAAGGGAGACTGATGCATGCTTTTTATCCTAAAGGCCCCATGCCACTTTTTATGGAAAGACAGAGGCTTTCTGGCTGTTACATTCCTCAAGAAATGGTTCTTTTCTGACTCTTGGTCTATTTCCCACCTCACCAATGTGAGCCAACTTCTGTTGCCTTTGTGCTGCCACCCTCAGCTCCACATGCAATAGTTTTTATCTTGATGCACCAGGGGAAAAAAGGCATTTCTTGTCCTGAGCCTGGATAGAACTTGGCTATTTCCTCTCTTTGGTATGGATGAATCCTTTTGGTGACAGGGAAGTAAGACAAGCATTGCTGCTTTTCCATAAAGGGCCAGGTTGGGGTAAGTGTGTGTGTGTGTGCACACCTGTAGGCTGTGACGTCAATTTAGTTTGGCAATCAAGTTCCCTTCTATGAGCTATAGACCCTTTTAATGTTTCCTGAATGCCACCCCAATGCAGCAGGGAAACATTACAGAGACTCTGTTATTACAGAAGCTGTCCTTGTTTACTTCAGAATTCTCACTCGTGGCTCATTGCTTTTCTCTTCTGGGGGACTCTGTTTTTGGCCAGCCAGTAACACTGATTAAGTGATTATTGAGGTGACAGACCCAAAGGAAGGTTGGAATGGGTCCAAGTCAGAATAAATTATGGATTCTTCTCAGGTAGTCATTTTGTCAATGGGACATGTCCAATGAACTGGGTCAGGTGCTTCCAAATGACTTAGATCCTGCTCTTGATACATGTAAAGGGTGGTGAAGAGAGAGGGTTAGCATGTAGAATGTTGGAACTCTCATTTAAAGAAAAGCTACTCCCCTTGGAAAGACAACCTCCCCTTTCCCCCTTCAGCCTAAAGGAGATTGTTATCACAAAGTGATGTCTGTTGGGATAGGTGACTGTGTATTAAAATGATATGAATGAGATAAAAATCACCCTACAACAGGAAAGGAAGGAATAAGACTTCATGTTCTGCTAATTCTATAAGTTAATTTAAAACAAAGGACAGAGGGAAAGATCTAATCAGGCTTATCTGTGTCAGTGCCATTTGGGTTTCAAAGTAGGTAGAGCAGGTTTAAACTCTGGGAAACTAGAGGGCTTGTTCTTCTTGGATTCTTGGTAAGGAAGAGAGGCAGAGAGTGGGAGAAGCATTCAAAGATTAAATGATAAAATATGGTTTTTATTTAAAATATACACATATATGATAGTTGCAAGTATTTGCAAATTTGCAGATCTTCTTTATCTGAAATTCAGTGGAATAAGCAAATACAACCAAAGATAGAGAATACAGTATCTATGACAGTGTTTCTCAGCTTCAGTACTCTAGATATTTTGGGTCAGGTAATTCTTGGTTGTGGGGACTGTTGTGTGCAATGTAGGATGTTTAGCAGCATCCCTGGGCTCAACTCATCAGACCAGTAGTGTATCCCCAACAATTGTGACAACCTAAAACATCTCGCGGCATTGCCAGATGTTCCCGGGGGTAGAGAAAGGGGAGCAAAATCTCCTCCTCCAGTTGAAGATCACTGATCTGTACCAAATTCAGAGGGTAACCCTTGACCTGATACTACAGGTTTTCATGTGGAGTCCTCACACAGCTCCACTATCTTCTGGTATCATTTTATTTTTTTGTCTGAGACAGTCTTGCTGTATTGCCTAGGCTGGAGTGCAGCGCATGGTCATGGCTCACTGCAGCCTTGACTTCTTGGGCTCAAGAGATTCTCCCACTTCAGCTTCCCAAGGAGGTGGGACCAGAAGCATACGCCACCATGCTCAGCTAATGAAAAAAATATATTTTTGTAGAGATGGGGTCTTGCTATGTTTCCCAGCTTGTCTTGAACTCCTGGGCATCTAAAAAGAATGTTTAAAATATAAAAAGAACAAAATTGTTTCTACCGCTATTTGGGGATTGGCTAAATTGTAGTAAATATAGATAATGGAATAAAATATTGTATTATATGTTTCTATTTATGATTTAAAGAACTTGATGCTAAATATTTATATAGCTTTATCTGTGTCTATTTCTATATCTACAAGACTGAAAAAATAAAATACCCTATTATGAGCCCACTTGTTTAAAGTACTTGCGTGTGTGTGCCTGTGTATGTATGTATGCATGTTCTTATGTGTCTGCACATGTACATGTGTGTGGGTGGGTAAATTTACATGGCAAAATGTCTGGAAGGATGTTGCTCCAAAACTAAGAATGCTTATCACAATTTCATTTGCTTCTTTATGCTTTACATTTAAGTGGCTCCATAGTGATCGTGCATCATTTTTTAAATAAGAAAAAGAGCTATCTGTATTTTAGAAAATCAAACAAAAAATAATGTGCCATGGTTCTTGTTCAGTCCTAGTTGAAATAATAGATCTCCTTTTCTCTAAGTTAAAAATCACAGGAATGATCCTTATTTGCGTTTATTTTTGGTGTCTGAGCCTATTGGAGCCCATTGTGATATTGCAGTTGCCACCTTTTCTCCATACTTCTCCAAGAAAGCTATGGTTCATCTTGAGATAGTTCCTGCTCCTTCACTTCCTAAATTCTGGATTTAAAAAGCCAGCTAACCTAAGGAAATAAGTTCAGATATTATGGGGACATTGGCTTCTGTTGAGGGCGTTGATCGAGATATCTCAGACTTCCAATTTTAGGATGACTCCTGCAAACTGATCATCCTTGTGCTGTATTTACCAAGCTACATGGAGCTTAAAGAGATTTTTCCATTTCTGAGGCCTCTGTTCTGTTCCATTGGTCTATATCTCTGTTTTGGTACCAGTAACATGCTGTTTTGATTACTGTAACCTTATAGTATAGTTTGAAGTCAGGTAGCAATATGCCCCCAGCTCTGTTTGTTTGTTTATTTATTTATTTATTTAGTTATTTTTTGCTTAGGATTGCCCAGGCTATATGGGCTCTTTTTTTGGTTCCATGTGAAGTTTAAGGTGGTTTTTTCCAGTTCTGTGAAGATAGTCATTGGTAACTGGATGGAGATAGCATTGAATCTATAAATTACTTTGGGCAGTGTGGCCATTTTCATGATATTGATTCTTCCCAACCATGAGCATGGAACGTTTCTCCATCTATTTGTGTCCTCTCTTGTTTCCTTGAGCAGTGGTTTGTAGTTCTCCTTGAAGAGGTCCTTCACATCCCTTGTTAGTTGTATTCCTAGGTATTTTATTCTACTTGTAGCAGTTGTGAATGAGAGTTGATTGATGATTTGGCTGTTTGTCTGTTATTGGTGTATAGGAATGCTTGTGGTTTTTGCACAGTGATTTTGTATCCTGAGACTTTGCTGCAGTTGCTTATCATCTTAAGGAGATTTTGGGCTGAGATGATGGGGTTTTCTAAATATACAATCATGTCATCTATAAATAGAGACAATTTGACTTCCTCCTTTCCTTATTGAATACCTTTATTTCTTTTTCTTGCCTGATTTCCCTGGCCAGAACTTCCAATACTATGTTGAATAGGAGTGATGACAGAGGGCATCCTTTTCTTGTGCCAGTTTTCAAAGGGAGTTCTTCCAGTCTTTGCCCATTCAGGATGATATTGGCTGTGGGTTTGTCATAAATAGCTCTTGTTATTTTAATATACATTCCATCAATACCTAATTTATTGAGAGTTTTTAGCATAAAGGCTGTTGAATTTTATTGAAGGCCTTTTCTGCATCTATTAAGATAATTGTGGTTTTTGTCATTGGTTCTATTTATGTGATAGATTACATTTATAGATTTGCGTATGTTAAACCAGCCTTGCATCCCAGGGATAAAGCTGACTTGATGATGGTGGATAAGCTTTTTGATGAGCTACTCGATTGAGTTTGCCAGCATTTTATTGAGGATTTTCGTATCAATGTTCATTAGGGATATTAGCCTGAAATTTTCTTTTTCAGTTGTTTCTGACAGGTTTTGGTATCAGGATGATGCTGGCCTCATAAAATGAGTTAGGGAGGATTCCCTTTTTTTCTACTGTTTGGAAAAGTTTTAGAAGGAATGGTACCAGCTCCTCTTTGTACCTGTGGTATAATTCAGCTGTGAACTCCTCTGGTCCTGGACTTTTTTTGGTTGGTAGGCTATTAATTGCTACCTCAATTTCAGACCTTGTTATTAGTATACTCAGGTTTTTGACTTCTTTCTGATTGAGTTTTGGGAGGATGTAAGTGTCCTGGAATTGATCCATTTCTTCTAGATTTACTGGTTTATTTGCATAGAGGTGTTTATAGTATTCTCTGATGGCAGTTTGTATTTCTGTGGGATTGGTGGTGATGTCTCCTTTATCATTTTTTATTGCATCTATTTGATACTTCTGTCTTTTCTTCTTTATTAGTCTGGGTAGTGGTCTATCTATTTTGTTGATCTTTTCAAAAAACTAGCTCCTGCATTCGTTGATTTTTTTGAAGGGTTTTTCATGTCTCTGTCTCCTTCAGTTATGCTCTGATCTTAGTTATTTTTTGTCTTCTGCTAGCTTTTGAATTTGTTTGTTCTTGCTCCTAGTTCTTTTAATCATGATGTTAGGATGTCGATTTTTCCTTGTTTCTCTTGTGGCATTTCATGCTATAAATTTCCCTCTAGACACTGCTTTAAATGTGTCCCAGAGATTCTCGAAAGTTGTGTCTTCATTCTCATTGGTTTCAAAGACCATCTTTATTTCTGCCTTCATTTCATTATTTATCCAGTCATCATTCAGGAGCCAGTTGTTCAGTTTCCATGTAGTTGTGCGGTTTTGAGTGAGTTTCTTAATCCTGAGTTCTAATTTGATTGCCCTGTAGTCTGAGAGACTGTTATGATTTCTGTTCTTTTGCATTTGCTGAGGTGTGTTTTACTTCCAATTATGTGGTCAATTTTAGAATAAGTGTAATGTGGTCCTGAGAAGAATGTATATTCTGTGGATTTGGGGTGGAGAGTTCTGTAGATATCTATTAGTTCTGCCTGGTCCAGATCTGAGTTCAAGTCCTGGATATCCTTTTAATTTTCTGTCTCGTTGATCTGTCTAATATTGACAGTGGGGTGTAAAAGTCTTCCACTGTTATTGTGTGGGAGTCTAAGTCTCTTTGTAGGTCTCTAAGAGCTTGCTTTATGAATCTGGGTGCTCCTGTATTGGGTGCATATATATTTGGAATAGTTATCTCTTCTTGTTGCATTGATCCCTTTACCATTACGTAATGCCCTTTTTTGTTTCTTTTGATCCTTGTTGGTTTAACGTCTGTTTTATCAGAGACTAGGATTGCAACCCCTGCTTTTCTTTGCTTTCCATTTGCTTGGTAAATATTCCTCCATTTCTTTATTTTGAGCCTATGTGTGTCTTTGTATGTGAGATGTGTCTGAATACAGCACACCAATGAGTCTTGACTCTTTATCCAATTTGCCGGTCCATATCTTTTAATTGGGGCATTTATCCCATTTACATGTAAGGTTAACGTTGTTATATGTGAATTTGATCCTGCCATTATGATGCTAGCTGGTTGTTTTGCCTGTTAATTGATGCAGTTTCTTCATAGCATTGATGGTCTTTACAATTTGATATGTTTTTGCAGTGGATAGTACCAGTCGTTCCTTTCCATGTTTAATGCTCCCTTCAGGAACTCTTGTAAGGCAGGCCTGGTGGTGACAAAATATATCAGCAGTTGCTTGTCTATAAAGGATTTTATTTCTCCTTCACTTATGAAGCTTGGTTTGGCTGGATATGAAATTCTAGGCTGAAAATTCTTTTCTTTAAGTATGTTGAATATTGGCCCCCACTCTATTCTGGCTTGTAAGGTTTGCCAAGAGATCTGCTGTGAGTCTGATGGGCTTTCCTTTGTGGGTAAGTCCACCTTTCTCTCTGGCTGCCCTTAGCATTTTTTTCTTCATCTCAACCCTGGTGAATCTGATGATTATGTGTCCTGGAGTTGCTCTTCTCATGGAGTATCTTTGTGGTGTTCTCTCTATTTTCTGAATTAGAATGTTGGCCTGCCTTGCTCAGTTGGGGAAGTTCTCCTGGATAATATCCTGAAGAGTGTTTTCCAACTTGGTTTCATTTGCCCCATCACTTTCAGGTACACCGATCAAATGTAGATTAGGTCTTTTCACGTAATTCCGTATTTCTTGAAGGCTTTGTTCATTTCTTTTCACTCTTTTTTCTCTAATCATGACTTCTTGCTTTATTTCTTTGAATTGCTCTTCAATCTCTGATATCCTTTCTTCTGATTGATTGATTCAGCTATTGAAACTTGTGTATGCTTCACGATGTTCTTGTGCTGTGTTTTTCAGCTCCATCAGGTTGTCTGTGTTCTTTACATTGGTTATTCTAGTTGGCATTTCATCTAACCTTTTTTTCAAGGTTCTTAGCTTCCTTGCATTGGGTTAGAACATTCTCCTTTAGCTCAGAGAAGTTTGTTATTATCTGCCTTCTGAAGCTTGCTTCTGTCAGTTCATCAAACTCATTCTCCATCTGGTTTTGTTTCCTTACTGGTGAGGAGTTGTGATATCCTTGGAGGAGAAGTGTTCTGGTTTTGGAATTTTCAGCCTTTTTTGCCCTGGTTTCTTCCCATCTTTGTGGATTTAACTACCTTTGGTCTTTGAAGTTGGTGACCTTTGGATGGGGTTTCTGAGTGGATGTCCTTTCTGTTGATGTTGAAACTATTTCTTTCCATTTTTTAGGTTTTTTTTTTTTTCCCAACAGGCCTCTCTGCTGCAGGTCTGCTGGAGTTTGCTGGAGGTCCACTCCAGACCCTGCTTGCCTGGGACTCACCAGCGGGGGCTGTAAAACAGTGAAGATTGCTTCCTGTTTCTTTCTTTGGTAGATTTGTCCCAGAAAAGTACCTGTCAGATGCCAGCCAGAGCTCTCCTGTATAAGGTATCTGTTGGCCCCTGCTGGGAGGTATCTCTCAGTCAGGATATATGGGGGTCAGGGAGCCACTTGAAGGGCAGTTTCTCCCTTATCAGAGCTTGAACTCTGTGCTGGGAGATCTGCTCTGTTCAGTGCTGCCAGGCAGGGACACTCAAGTCTGCTGAAGCTGTTCCCACGACAACCCCTTTTTTCAGGCGCTCTGTCCCAGGAAGTTGGGGGCTTTATTTATAAGTCCATGATGGGCTGCTGCCTTTTTTCAGAGATTCCCTGCCCAGCAAGGAGGGAGTCTAGGGACACAGTCTGCCAGCAGAGGCCTTGCTGACATGCTGTGGGATCTGCCCAGTTTGAACTCTCTGGCGACTTTGTTTACATAGGTGGAGTTAAAACTGCCTACTTGAGCCTCAGCAATGGCAGACACCCTACCCTCCACCAGGCTTGAATGTCCCCAGGTTGAGCTCAGACTGCTGTACTGGCTATGAGAATTTCAAGCCAGTGGATCTTAGCTTGCTGGTCTTTGTGGGGGTGGGACCTGCTGAGACAGATGACTTGGCTCCCTGGCTTCAGCCCCCTTTCCAGGGGAGTGAGTGGTTCTGTATTACTGGTGTTCCAGGTGCCACTGAGGTATTAAAACTACAGCTAGCTCAGTGTCTTCCCAAATGGCCATTCAGTTTTGTGCTGAAAACCTAGGGCCCTGGCATTCCCTAGGCACCAGAGGGAATCTCCTCTTCTGCAGGTTGTGAAGACCATGGGAAAAGCGTAGCATTTGGGCCAGAGTGCAAGGGACTGTCTCCAGTGGCTTCCTGTGGCTAGGAGAAGGGAGTTCCCCAGCCCCTTGTGCTTCCCGGGTGAGGCGATGCCTCACTGTGCTTCGGCTCACCCTCCTTGGGCTGCACCCACTGTCGAAGCAGTCTCAATGAGATAAACCAGATACCTCAATTGGAAATGTGGAGATCACCTGCATTTTGTGTCACTCTTGCTGGGAGCTGTGCACCAGAGCTGTTCCTATTTGGCTATCTTGCCAGCAATCTCTACAACTTTTTAATTTTGTTGTTTTATTTTATTTTTAGAGACAGGATCTTACTGTTTCCCAGGCTGCAGTGCAGTGGCATGGTCATAGCTCACTGTAATCTCAAACTGCTGGGCTCATGAGCTGCTCCCATCTCAGTCCGAAATACCAAGGACTACAGGCATGTGCCACCAAGCCTAGCTAATTAATTTTGTTTTTTTTTTAGTGGTGGTCTTACTATGTGGCCTAGGCTGGTCTTGAACTGCTGGCCACAAGCAATTCTCCTGCCTCAGCCTCCTGAGTCACCAGGATTACAGATGTGAACCACTATAGCCAGCTCTGGGCCACACAATTTTGCTGCCACACCCTTTCTTCATCTGCATAAGAATGTTCTGATTTCAAAAAGACAAGTAGAGGGATTGTGCCACAGGAACCATAGGGATGAAGCATGGGTCAACCAGTGGCTTTGGTCTCATAGGAGCAACTCTGAGGGTACCTGTAGGCGAGTGTTGTATACTTGATGATTTCATATGGTTGTCACCTTCTTTTTGGTTCCAAAGTTACTGTTATGCCCATTGGACTAATGATTTTTTCTTCTTTTCTAACGTGTTGTATTTTTAACAGTTTCTACTCAAGGTAGTAATTTTCAGAGAATTCTCCTTTTTGGTGTTTCATTTGGATTTCTTACAGCAGAAGTTTTCTCCTTCAAGTTTTCTGCCCTGATATTAACTTTGAGGAATATAATGAATGAATCTAACCTGAAGCCTCCTATTATTTAACAAAAATGTCTGTAGAGATAAACTGGTTGCATTTTGGACAAGTCTGCAAGCAATAAGTGAACACTCCAAGTGGGGAGTTACCTGCTTATTTTATTGTTGCCTGAATGTGCATATTACCTATTCTGGCTTTGGTTTATGTGGCTTTGACTCTTTGGAGTAATGTTAGACCTTGCCTTGGTTGAAAGGCAAAATGTCCTCACCTACGTTGGATAAAATGCCCCAATTTATATAGGATAGAAGATTAAAGCACTTTGAAGAAGTTTGAAACATCCTGGGAATTTTTCATATTGCTCTCTGTCATATATGTTTCATGATACAATTTGCAAATAAAAATCATTTGTACTATAACAGCTCTAAACTCCTGATATTCAGTATGCAAGATAATCTAACTCTGAGAAATAACAACCAACAGCAGGATAGTCTGGACTTGCCTCTCCCTGGACTCATTGTCCACCATCACCCCCTTTGCTCATGACACTGCATTTCCCCCGGTTTTCATCTTCTAGGTTCTAATTTAAATGCCCCTTCCTCAGGTGAGCATACTCTGAATCTCAGGAAGACAGCAAGGATAGAAAGTTCTGTAGTTATAGATCTCATAGGACTCGGTAATCCTCTCTTGTAGCTTTTATCAGAATAGTAATTATATGGTTATCTACAAAATTAGTTGTTTAATATATATCTTTTCCCTAGACTGTATACTCAAGGACCCAGGCTGCCCATATTTGTTCTCTTAAAGAAGAGAATATGTACGACTCAGTGCAAATCCATCCCTAACGCTAAGTGGGGTGGGGAAAGGATTGGAGAGACAGAGAAAAAAGTTCTGATGATGATGAGTAAGGAGATCACCAGTTGTCACAGGAATTGGGAGAATCTTTCAGGTAACAAGACAGTTCCAAATAGCCATGAATAGAAATCTGTCTGCTCTGATTGCTTTAGCCTTACCTGATATGACCTGAGACATCTGAATGACGATGCTGTCAAGAGGGTGACAGTGAGAATGTGAAGTTGACAGCAGTAATAGCAAGGGGTCTCTCTGAGTCAAAGCTTAAAAATGAAGAGATTGACCTTGCATTGTGGCTATGTTCATTTCATCTTGGAGTGACTTTGATGCCTATTTCAATGACGTACAGAATGGAAATAACTTCAGTAGGAGCTGGGATTTTACTCACTATAATATCTTTTTTTCCCATTTTTAAAAATTGTGGTAAAATACACATAACAAAAAATTTGCCATCTTAACCATTTTGAAGTGTTTCATTCAGTGGTATCAAATATATTCGTAATGTTGCACAACCATCAGCACCATCCAACTCCAGAATTTTTTTAGTCTTGCAGAGCTGAATTTCTATACTCTTTAAACAACTTCCCATTTACTTCTCCTTCTGCCCATGTAATCACCATTCTACTTTCTGTCTCTATGATTTTGATAACTCTAAGTATCTTATATAAGTGGAATCACACAGTATTTGTCTTTTTGTGACTGGCTTATTTCACTTAGCATGATATCCTCAAAGTTTATCCACACTGTAGAATATGTCAGAATTTTCTTCCTTTTGCAGGCTGAACAATATTCTATTGTGTATGTATGCATATATGCAATAGTTTGCTTAATCTGCTCATCATCAATGGTCACTTGAGTGGCCTTTCATCTTTTAGCCAAAAGGTGAATAGCATATATATTGTGAATAATACTATTACAAATACAGATGTACCAATGTCTTTTTAAAACCCAGCTTTAGATTCTTTAGGGTATATACCCAGAAGTGGAATTGCTGAATCATATGGTAATTCTATTTTAAGTTTTTTGAGGAACCACCATACTGTTTTCTGTAGTGGCTTGATACGGTTTGGTTCTGTGTCCCCACCAAAATCTCATCTCGAATTGTAATCTCCATGTGTTGAGGTAGGACCTTGGTGGGAGGTGATTGGATCATTGGGACAGTTTCCCCCAGGCTGTTCTCTGATAGTGAGGGAATTCTTTTGAGAGCTGGTAGTTTTTAGAGTGTTTAGCAGTTGCCCCTTCGCTCGCGTGCTCTCTCTTGCGCTCTCTCTTGCGCTCTCTCTTGCGCTCTCTCTTGCGCTCTCTCTTGCGCTCTCTCTTGCGCTCTCTCTTGCGCTCTCTCTCTCGCTCTCTCTCTCGCTCTCTTTCTCGCTCTCTCTCTCGCTCTCTGTCTTGCTCTCTCTCTCGATCTCTCTCTCGCTCGCTCTCTCGCTCTCTCTGCTGCTCTCTCTCCTGCTGCCTTGTAAAGAAGATACCTGCTTCCCCTTAGCCTTCTACCATGATTGTAAGTTTGCTGAGGCCTCCTTCCACCAGGTGGAACTGTGAATCAATTAAACTTTTTTCTTTTATAAAGTACCCAGTTTCAGGTAGTATATTTATAGCAGTGTGGGAACGGACTAATACATGGATGTACCATTTTACATTTCCACCACCAGTTCACGGGGGTTCTAATTACTCCATATCCTCACCAACACCTGTAATTTTTTTCTATAGTATCCTAATTGGTATGATGTAGTTTCTCATTGTCATTTTGATTTGAATTTTCCTAATGATGAGTGATGTTGAGTATATTAGTTTGTTCTCACACTACTACAAAGAACTTCCTTAGACTGGGTAATTTATAAACAAGAGAGGTTTAATTGACTCACAGTTCCACAAGCTGTACAGAGGCATGGCTGAAGAAGCCTCAGGAAACTTAAAATCCTGGCGGAATGGTAAAGTGGAAGCACAAGCATGTTCACGTGGCAGTGGAAAGAGAGAGAGAATGAAAGGAGAAGTGCTACACTACACTTTCTAACAAGCAGATTTTATGAGAACTCATCCACTATCATGAGTACAGCAAGGGGGAAGTCCACCCCCATGATTCAATCACCTCTTACCAGGTTCCTCTCCTAATATCGGGCATTACAATTCAACATGAGATTTGGGTGAGGAAACGGAACCAAACCATTGAGCATTTTTTCTTTGCTTATTGGCCATTTATATATCTTCTTTGGAGAAATGTCTATTTAAGTCTTTTGTCCATTTTTTTTTTGTATTTAAGCATTCTCTATATATCCTGGACCCTAATATCTAGATACATTATTTGCAAATGTTTTCTCCCATTGTGTGAGTTGCCTTTTTACTCTGTCGATAGCATCTTTTGATTCACAGAATTTTGTAATTTTCTTATTTTTGAATGTGAAACAACAGCAGTCATTTATTATTACCTCTGATGATTTTGGTGATAGGGTTCAGTTAAATGGTTCCCACTCAGAGTATCTCACCAGGCTGCCATGAGACAGGGATAATGCTGGAATCATCTTGAAGGCTTCTTCATTCACATGGCACTGGGACCAGGTAACTGAAATTGCTGGGGGCTTAAACAGCTAGGGCTCCTCTGACTCTCTTTTTACCTTCATATGGTCTCTGCAGCATGGTGGTTTCAGAACAGCTATGCATCTGCTCCAAAGACATATGTTCTGAGTAAGAAAACTAGTTGAAGCTGTATCACCTTTTAAAAAATACTTACATTGACACATAATTGTTCCTATCTATGGGGTACAGTGTGATGTTTTGATACATGTATATATGATGTAATGATCAAATCATGATAATTAACATACCTATCACCTTAAACTTTTTTGTTGTTGTTGTGAGAATGTTCAAAATCCTCTTTTCTAACTATTTGAAATGGACAATTCATTATTGTTAGCTGTGCTCATTCCACTATACAATAGGTACCAGAGTGTATTCCTCTTACATAACTGTAACATTGTATCCGTTGATTATCCTCGTCCCTCTCCCTCTTCTCACTGTTGTCCCCAGTCTCTGATAACCACTATCCTATTCTCAACTTCTATGAGATCAGTTTATTTAGATTCCACATATGACTGAGGTCATGTGGTATTTGTCTTTCTGTGGTTGGCTTATTTCTTTTGACATAATGTCCTCCAGTCTCATTCATGTTGTCACAAATGACAGGATTTCATCCTTTTTTTTTTTATGGCTGAATACCATTCCATTTGTATGTATACCACATTTTAAAAATCTGCTCACCCACTGACAGGCATTTGGTTGATTCCATATCTTGGTTATTATGAACAGTGCTGCAATATACATGGGACTACAGATAACTTTTCAACATACTGATTTCCTTCTCTTTGGAATATACCAAGTAGTGGAATTGCTGAAGCATATGGTAGGTCTATTTCTAATTTTTTGAAAAATTACCATACTGTTTTCCATAAAGGCTATATTAATTTACATTCCTACAAGTAGTGTATAAAAGTGTTCCTTAATCCAATTCTCACCAGCATTTGTTACTTTTTTGTCTTTTTGAAATTAGCCATTCTAATTGGGGTGAAGTGATATCTCATTGTGATTTTGATTGCATTTCTCTGTGATTAGTAATGTAGAGAATTTTCTTTTTTTGAAAGAAAGAAAAAGAGAGGAGGAAAGAAAGTGAGAGTGAAAGAAAGAAAAAAAACAATGCAAGAGAGAAAGAAAGAGGAAGAGAAAGAGGGAGAGGGAACGGGATTCTTGTTCTATTGCCCAGGCTAGAATGCAGTCTAAAAATGGGTATTAAAAACCTCTTTTATGCCAATAATTGTGCTTAACAATGGAGACAGGAAGGAATAAG
>CAUYLG010067315.1:0-16013 GCA_963573385.1 Cacajao melanocephalus
CATCTTAGAAAGCAATACTGGCTGGGCGCAGTGGCTCAAGCCTGTAATCCCAGCACTTTGGGAGGCTGAGGGGGCGGATCACGAGGTCAAGGGATCGAGACCATCCTGGCCAACATGGTGAAACGCCGTCTCTACTAAAAATACAAAAATTAGCTGGGCGTGGTGGCGTGCGCCTGTAGTCCCAGCTACTCGGGAGGCTGAGGCAGGAGAAGTGCTTGAACCTGGGAGGCGGAGGTTGCAGTGAGTTGAGATTGTGCCACTACACTCCAGCCTGACGCCTGGTAACAGAGTGAGACTCTGTCTCAAAGAAAAAAAAAAAAAAAAAAAAGCAATACCGTCTGGTTCAGGGTCAGTTTTTTTGCCTGAGGTCTGGCCAGCCAGGGTGGCCCATGAATTCACAGCAGGCCAGGTGCAGTGGCTCATGCCTGTAATCCCAGCACTTTGGAAGGCTGAGGCAGGAAGATCACTTGAGCCCCAGGAGTTTGAGACCAGCCTGGGCAACATGGTGAAACCCGGTCTTTACAAAAAGTAGCCGGGCACGGTGGCGGGCGAAGGTTAAGGCTAACTTTTCAAACATCAGAATCCTGACAGCTGTTGCAGCGGCTTTCCAGGAGACATGGTGTGTGGCCACCCCCTTGAGGGCTGTGTGGACGACTTTTTGTGCATTTTCCTGGATGACCCACAGCGTTAAAGGGAGAAAGGTAGCAGTTGTTCAACACCTGACAGGTGCTTGAACACTTCGTGACTGCAATCCTTCGCCATGCAGTGGCACCATCTCCCCTTTTTAGATGAAGAAACCGAGGCACCGAGATAAAAAGTAACTTGCTCAAGGCAACATAGAAAGTTATAAAACCAATCAACATATATGGAATGTGTATATTTGCTAGTCTCATTTAATATCTCATTTAACTTCCAGTTACCCATCTGAGGTAGGTACTACTCCCAGCTCCAATTGTGGGATTCAGAGTGGAGACATAACTTGTCCAAAGTTGCACTTGATTAGTAGGTAGGAGGGCTGGGGTTGTGACATGGAGTCAGATGCCAGACCCCATGCTGTAACACCACTGCCCAGCCCCCCTCCCCCCGGGCCCTGCTGTGCCTCACCTGGCACCTGTGCTCCATTCCAGGGCTCTGGACGCCACGGGCATGATGCTTCGGGTCCTGGTGGGGGCTGTCCTCCCTGCCATGCTGCTGGCTGCCCCACCGCCCATCAACAAGCTGGCACTGTTCCCGGACAAGAGTGCCTGGTGCGAAGCCAAGAACATCACCCAGATCGTGGGCCACAGTGGCTGCGAGGCCAAGTCCATCCAGAACAGGTGGGACCCAAGGGGTGGGTGGGGGGATGCAGATGGGGGCCCAAGGAGGGAGAAGGAGGGACCAGGGCTGCCCATCCCTGCCTCCCCAACAGTGACGCCCTCTCCTCCCACAGGGCATGCCTAGGACAGTGCTTCAGCTACAGCGTCCCCAACACCTTCCCACAGTCCACAGAGTCCCTGGTTCACTGTGACTCCTGCATGCCAGCCCAGTCCATGTGGGAGATTGTGAGTACTGCCGGCCTGCCCCACCCAGCCTCCGCCCAGAGCCTGCCCTGGCCTTGGCCTTTCTCCCCAGCCTCCTGCATCCCAGCAGGTGGCCACAGCAGCATAGCAAGGCCCCGCTGTGTGCAGGGTAAAGGGCTGAGAATACAGATGTGGGCCCCCCACAGGATGGCTCAAAAGTCTGACACCAACTTGTACAGGACAGGGATCTTCCCGAAACTCCATTCTGATGCCTCTCATGGGCTGAAGTCCTTTCAAAGGCTTCCTGTTGTTACAGGATGAGACCAAAGTCTTTGCCCTGCTCCAAGAGCCTGGTGCGGCCTGGCTCAGTGGCCTTTCCAGCCTCCTCCTGCTTCCTGCCCTCCTCACTAGTTTGGCACTTGACACAGCTGCCTCTGTTCAGTCCCTCGCACCTGCTTTGCTCACTCATACCCCAAGGTCCTTACCCCTGTCCTTTACCCTGCTTGGAACACCTTCTTTCCCCTCCTCCTTACCTAGTTCACTGCTATTCATTCTTCTGCTCTTGTCCCAAGCAGCATTTCCTCAGGGCCCCTTTCCAGGCCCCCTGACTGGGCCACAACCCTGCACCGTTGGCTCTCAGAGCACAGCGTGCCTCTGCTTCAAGCACCTGTCACACGTGCAGTCTCCCACCTGCATCCGGGTGATTTTGACAGGTCTCTTTCCCCCGCTAGACTCTGATTTGCTTGGGGGAAATGTGTCTTTGTGTCCTCAGAGCTGGCCTAGGCTGTGCGCTCTGTGGAAGGGAGGGAGGAAGAGAAGAAGGGAGGGAGAAGGAAAGAAGGTACTTAGATGGGTGATGATGGGGCAGAGTAAGAGGCAGATGGGGTTCCTGCAGGGCAAGCGTCAGCTGGGCTGGGGCTTTGGGGTGGGGCTCTTTTGAGGAGGTGAAGGCTGAGCTCAGACTCAAAGGCACAGTTGGGGGCAAGTGGTAGCGGGGTGGGTTGGGGAACCTTCCAGGCAAAGGGAGCAGCATGTGCAAAGCCCTGAGGCAGAGCCAAAGCACAGAATGGTTGAGAGTGGCACAGGGTCAGGGGTAGGGAGGCCAGCCAGCTGGCAGCACCTGAAGGACCCGGGTGGCCTTAGTGAGGGGTCAGGGTTTGTCTCCAAGTGCAGGGGGATGGGGGCAATGGGGGGATTTTAGCAGGGGCGGGCCACACTGGATTTCCCTGTGGCTGCTGGTGGGGAATGGGTGGGGAGGTAGCAGTTCTGGGTGTGAGGAGACAACTCTGGTGGCTTGTGCACGGGTTCAATTTCCCCCTCCCCATGGGACCCTGGAGCTAACTGGGGCATCACAGGTGGGCTTTGAGGTTCTTGGTCCCATGAGGAGGTATTATCCTAGGGGCTTCCTTGCCTACCCCAGGCCTTTGGAAGCATCCCTGCCCTTCTCTTTTTCCCTCTGCAGGTGACGCTGGAGTGCCCGGGGCACGAGGAGGTGCCCAGGGTGGACAAGCTGGTGGAGAAGATCCTGCACTGTAGCTGCCAGGCCTGCGGCAAGGAGCCCAGTCACGAGGGGCTGAGCGTCTATGTACAGGGTGAGGACGGGCTGGGCTCCCAGCCCGGTGCCCACCCTCACCCCCATCCCCACCCCCACCCTGGCGGGCAGACCCCTGAGCCCGAGGACCCCCCTGGGGCCCCTCACACGGAGGAAGAGGGGGCTGAGGACTGAGGCACCTCCTACTCTTCCTCCCCTCTCATCCCCCTGTGGAGTGTTGGGTCTCACCCTCTGGGGAAGAGTCGGGGGAGAGGCCGAAGGCCCCCTTTGGCACTGGATGGACTTGGATTCAGACTTGGAATGCTGCCCGGTTGCCATGGAGATCTGAAGGGGAGGGTTGGAGGCAAGCTGCACAATTTAATATATTCAAGAGTGGGGGGAGGAAGCAGAGGTCTTCAGGGCTCTTTTTTGGGGGTGTCTCTTCCTGTCTGGCTTCTAGAGATGAACCTGTGGGAGGGTGAGGAAGTTGACTGAGCCGCTGAGTCGGGAAGGCCATCCAAGATGGCGTGAGCCAGGCTAAGGTGGGTGGGGGTGCAGATGGTCCTGCTGAGGTTCAGGGCTTAGGGCGAGCATCTTGCCAGCCTCAGCCTTCAGGGAGGGGCTGGGCTAGAAAGACCACTGGCAGGAACAGGAGACTCCGGCCCCGCAGGCTTCCCCTAAGGCCCCTCACCCCACTCCCCATCCCAAGAGAAGCATTGCCCCAATGGCACTTCCTCAGCGGAGTGGTCTGGGAGTCAGGCCTGGGCAGGACCCTGCTGACTCACGGTGCTGGAGCTGGGCGCCAGGCTCTCTGGGCCTTTCCCTGGCTTCCTTGGCTTGCCTGGTGGGGGATGGGGAGGAGAGGAAGGAGGAAAGGGAGGAGTCCTTCAAGGCCAGAGGGAGGGGGATGACCCCCCAGACCATCCCTGAAGATGAGCATCCTCCTCCTCTCCCTGTTAGAAACGTTAGTGCACCCCCACTGTCCCCCAAGTTCTAGGCCGCCCAGAAAGCTGCTGGAGCGGGACCCCTCTCCCAGGGATGCTCTTTCTAAATATCAGATGGGTATGGGAGTGAGGGATTACCTCCCTTGCCCCAAGGTTCCAGAGGCCCTGGGTGGGATGGGCTTGGGCTGAGCCTCAAGGAACTCCAGGATGAGGACGACGTCAGGCTTGCGTGGACGGCCAGGATTCACTCGGGCTCTCTCTAGCTCCCCATTTCTGCCCGCCTCCTCCCTCCCAGCTGCACTTTAACCCTAGATGGGTGGGGACCTGGGGGGAGGGGCAGGGCAGGCAGGCCGTGAAGAAAGCCCCTCTGTGCCCAGAACTGCCTGCGTCTGCTCTTCCGTGCCAGCCCACCGCCTCCTGCCTGGGGTGGCCCAGCACTCCTGGCTGTTGTGACTCGGGCTTCTGGAGCTTGTCACCATTGGACAGTCTCCCTGCTGGACCCTCAGTCTTCTCATGAATAAATTCCTTCAACGCCTGTGTTCCCCTCCTTACTGACTGGCTCTGCCAATACAGGTTCTCAGCAAGTGCTGGCCTCAAGGCCCAGGGGGAGCGGGGCCTGGGCTCAGGCAGGGGAGTGCTGAGCAGACCTGCCGGCCCCTGCCCACCACCACCGTCTCTGCATCCTGGTGGCCCTGTCCCCGTCCTGCCATGTGCACCCTGGCTCCTGATCCTCCGTCTCCTCAGCCCCCACCGCTTTCCTCGGGTGCCAGTTTCTGGCCTCACGTACACCTTGGGTGGGCCTCCAGAACTGGACTTCATGGATTTTGACCTGTCTCCTGTGCTTGCCTCATGCCATCTCTTTTCACCCACACAATGGCGTAGCATCAGCCCTCACCTGGGCTTGGCCTGCCTAGGCCCCGGGAGGTGGGGAAATGGACTAAAGTACGGGTTACAAATTAATATATAAGGCTGGTTCCTGTGCTGGGTCCTCACCCAGTCCAACCACCTCCCAGTGATGCGGATATTGTCCTCATTTTATAGATCAGGCATCTGAGGTGCAGGCACTAGCAATTTCCCCAGGGTCATGTGGTGAAGAAATGTCACCAACAGGACTTGAACCCAGGGCCCACATCAAGCTTGGGGACACCAGCACTCATTTATCATTCAGCAAGTCCATAGTAGGACATTTCACATTTATTTATTTTTTTGAAACAGAGTCTCACTGGAGTGCAATGGCTTGATTTCAGCTCACTGCAACCTCTGCCTCCCGTGCTCAAGCGATTCTCCTGCCTCAGCCTTCCAAATAGCTGGGATTACAGGCACTTGCCACCAGGCCTGGCTAATTTTTGTATTTTTAGTAGACACAGGGTTTCACCATGTTGGCCAGGCTGGTCTCAAACTCCTTTTCTCATGTGATCCATCCACCTCGGCCTCCCAAAGTGCTGGGATTACACCACGCCCAGCCCTCATTTGTTCTACAGGGTGGGAAGCTAGGGCTCTGGAAGCACAGGTGACTTGCATAAGCTCACAGTTCCCTTGATTCCTGGCTTCACACCTGCACACCTAATGGCAGCGCAGTCTTGGGCAGGAGCTGCCTCCATCCTGTGTCTGGAACAAAGCTGGGCATATATTCATAGGTACATAAAGAAATAAGGGTCGGGCGCAGCAGCTCACGCCTGTAACCGCAGCACTTCGAGAGGCTGATGCAGGAGTATTGCCTGAGCAACAAACCCTGTCTCTATAAAAAATAAAAAAATTAGCCAGGTGTGGTGGCATGTGTCTGCAGTCCCAGCTACATGGGAAGTTGAGGTGGGAGGATTGCTTGATCCCTGGAGGTTGAGGCTGCAATGAGTCATGTTCATGTCACTGCATTCTAGCCTGGGTGATAGAGTGAGACCCTGTCCAAAAAAAAAAAAAAAAAGAGGAAAGGAAGGGGCAGGGGAAGGGAAAGAAGGAGGTGGGTAGGAGGGGAGGGAAGGGCAGGGCAACTTATAAGTGTCTGTTGGAAATAAAGCAGGAAGGTGGGTTGGTCTGGCTGGTGCAGCCGGGAATGCCAGCCAGAGTTTAGACTTCATTCTCTTTGCATTGAGGCACTCTAGAGGTGTCTGTGAAAAGCTGGGTTTCAAGAGACTAAGCTGGCTTGAAGGAGGGAGATGCTGAGGCCATCAGGGGTGACTGCAAGTGTGTAGGCGGGAGAGGATGGGGCCGGTTAGGTCGGGAAGTGGGGTTGGAGAGGTGGGGCTGTGAGAGGCGCTGCTGATTGGATGTGGGAACCCAACGAGAGGGAGGAGCCTGGCTTGAGAGACATCAATTGAGAAGCATCCCTAGGTGTGTCAGCTTTCGGGGATGGAGGGAATTGCATCCTTCCCCAGTGAGGAGGGACCAAGTCTTTCCAAGGGATTAACACTGATACCAGCGCAGATAGCAACGCAGACCCTTCTCTTTCCACTTTGTTTGGCTGTATGGAGCCAGCTTTCAGCTGGTTTTCTTCCTTTGCTCCCAGCCTTTGAGGAGATTGAGTCTGCTTGGGTTCAAATCCTAGCTGGACCACTTCCTGACTACAGACTCTTGAGCAAGTCACATAAGATCTCCGAGGCTCAGGTTTCCTATGTGCAAAATGGGAAATAACGGTCATACCTACCTCACTCTTAGGGTCGCAGTGAGCATTACATGAGTCAACACACATGCAGAGCTTGGAACACGCCTGGCCTTAGTAAGACCTCTGTGGATGTCAGCTGTTATTACCACTGAGAATGAATGATTGGCCCATGCTGCAGGCAGTCACACTGATACTTTTATACATTTATTCACTCATTGAACAGATATTTATTGAGAGCCTAATACATGCCACAGATCCAGCTGCGAACTGGACAGACAGGTCCCTGTCTTCAGGGAGTTTACCCAGTTGGTCATTGCCTTCTGGCACAGAGCAGCTTTGGTCAGGCCAGGCAACTTCCTTGGGGCCTCGATTTCTCCCTCTGTGTCATGAGGAGCTTGCCCCAGTTCTCTGTGTACTGACAGGCATGGAGGTCTGGAGCTGACGACTCCCTAAAACTCAGCTGTTCCGTAGTGACACCTGATATCTCCTCTGGGCAGGAAGCCCTCCTGGCTAGACGTACTCAAGCAAAAGCTGAGGATTCTTGAAAGTCCCTCTTGGCCAGGCACAATGGCTCACACCTGTAATCCCAGCACTTTTGGAGGCTGAGGCAGGCGGATCATGAGGTCAGAAGTTCGAGACCAGCCTGGCTAACACGGTGAAACCCTGTCTCTACTAAAAATACAAAAAAATTTTAGTAGGGCATGGTGGCAAGCGTCTGTATTCCCAGTTACTCTGGAGGCTGAGGCAGGAGAATCACTTGAACCCTGGAGGTGGAGGTTGCAGTGAGCCAGGATCATACTACTGTACTCCAGCCTAGGTTACAGAGTGAGACTGTGTCTTAAAAAAAAAAAAAAAAAAAAGTTCCTCTTTACCCTGAAATGTTAAGAGGTCTAGGACTTCATTATTTCATGACCCAAATGACAGTTACAGGAGCACACACATGAAGCGTTTGTAAAGGTCTCAGCCAGGTGTGGGGTTCATGCCTGTAACTCTAGTGCTTTGAGAGGCTGAGACAGGAGGATCACAGGATCACTTGAGGCCAGGAGTTTGAGACCAGCCTGGGTAATATGAGAAGACCTCGTCTCTACAAAAAAACTTAAAAAATGTAGCTGGGTGTGGTAGCACACACCTCTAGTCCTAGCTACTTAGGGAAGATAGCTTGAACAGAGGAGCTCGGGGTTAAAGTGAGCTATGATAGCATCACTGCCTCCAACCTGGGCCACAGAGCGAGACTCTTGTCACTAAAAAAGAAAAAAAAAAGTTTCAAGTTCAAGATAATAAGAGTATGGCCACAAGGTGGCACCACAACCCTGGCCCAATCTTAAAAAAAAATTTAAATGAAGCTGGGCATGGTGGCTCACGCTTGTAATCCCAGTACTTTGGGAGGTGAAGATGGGTGGATCACGAGGTCAGGAGTTCGAGACCAGCCTGGCCAAGATGGTGAAACCCTGTCTCTACTAAAAATACAAAAATTAGCTGGGCACGGTGGCATGCACCTGTAATCCCAGCTACTCCAGAGGCTGAGGCAGGAGAATTGCTTGAACCTGGGAGGTGGAGGTTGCAGTGAGCCAAGATCGTGCCGTTGCACTCCAGCCTGGGTGACAGAGTGAGACTCCATCTCAAAAAAAAAATTTTTTTTTTAATGTTAGTACCATCATATTATAACAAACATCAGTGGAACCATCACCCAGAATGAACAAATGTTAAAGTTATTGCTAGGTTTTCTTTAGTTGTTTGTCTGTTTGAGATGGGTTCTTACTGTCACCCAGGTTGAAGTTTAGTGGCTATTCACAGGTATGATCATAATTCACTGCAGCCTTGAACTCTTGGGCTCAAGCAATCCTCCCATCTAAGTCTTACAAGTAGCCAAAACTAGAGTCGTGCACAACCACGCTTGGCTAATCTTTAAGTCTTTTTTTAAAAATAAAAGTTACCAAGTATTGTGGGAAAAGTGAAAGCAGAAAGACTAACATTCTATGCACTATGTACAGATTTTTACAAAGCAAACATTTATCAGGCAAAACTGTTTACTCATCCCAGTCACATCTCCACTGCCTTGGTTTCATAGCAGCAGAGAATTTAAGAGGCTTTGCACAACCTTACAGAGCAAGTGGCAGACTCTGGATGAAGAACTCAGGTTGCTGAACTCCAAAATTCTTCCACACAGCACCTCTCAGGGTTACAGTTGTCCACGTCAGGAATCCCTGGGCTTAAGGAGTTAGCACAGAGCTGAATGTATTGTCATTGTACAGATGGGAACACTAAGGCCAAGAGCTAGCGTTTTGTTTGTTTTTGTTTTTGAGATAGAGTTTCACTCTTTTTGCCAAGGCTGGAGTGCAGTGGCACGATCTCAGCTCACTGCAACCTCTGTCTCCTGGGTTCAAGTGATTCTCCTGCCTCAGCCTCCTGAGTAGCTGGGATTATTCCACCACACCTGGCTAATTTTGTATTTTAGTAGAAACAGGGTTTCACCAAGTTGGCCAGGCTGGTCTTGAACTCCTGATCTCCGGTGATCCCCAAAGTGCTGGGATTACAGGCGTGAGCCACCACGCCTGGCCAACTAGCATTAACATAGTACCAAAGACACAGATTACAACAGTGTCATTTCATCCCCTCAGCAACTCTGTGAGTTGAGGGCTGTATTGCTCTGCTAAATATTGCAGAAGAGAAAACTGTGACTGGAAGAGATGGAGCCTCTGGTCCTGGATCCCAGAGCTGGGATGGAGCTGGGATCCCAAGCCAGGTCTTTCTGACTCTCCGCCCAGGCTTGGGGTACTACATCCTGTTCCTTGGTGTCATGGCAGAAATTGTCACAGTGGTGCAGTGTGGTGGCAAGGAGGAAGGACAGGCCACCTCTATCTGCTTAAAAGATGTGTCTGCTGGCAAGACTGAGGCTCTGAGCACCAAATAGCAGCTTAGAGTTGTCGGTGCGGGGGGCGGTGGCGTGCTGGAGGCTGTGAGGTGCCTGCGGGGAGGTTTTTGACCATTTGTAATGGGTTCTCTTTGCTATGGGCATCGAGCAGATCTGGGTTTCGGTTCCCACTTAAGCAGTTGTTGCTGGTAATCTGGGGCAAGGCCCTTGGCCTCTCTGAATCCGTTTTGTTTTGTTTTGTTTTTTTGAGACAGAGTCTCACTCTGTTGTCCAGGCTGGAACGAAGTGGCACAATCTTGGCTCACTGCAACCTCCGCCTCCTGGGTTCAAGCAACTCTCATGCCTCAGCCTCCGGAGTAGCTAGAATTACAGGCTTATGCCACGACTTCTGGCTAAATTTTGTATTTTTAGTAGAGATGGAGTTTCACCATGTTGGTTAGGCTGGTCTCGAATGCCTGACCTCAGGTGATCCCCCTGCCTCGGCCTCCCAAAGTGCTGGGATTACCTGCATCAGCCAATGTGCCTGGCTGAACCGCAGTTTAACATCTACCTCTCAGCATTCTTGTAGGGGTCGGAATAAATAACTGGAGGAGTAGGAATCATAGAACAAAGCCCCTGGGGACATAACAGCAGCCTTCAATGTGGAAAGTATTATTTTTCTGTTTCTGTGAAGGGAAAATGATCCTCTACCGCATTCTCTTTATACTACATTTTCTTCTTTCTTTCTTTTTTTTGGAGGCGGAGTCTTGCTCTGTCACCCAGGCTGGAGTGTAGTGGCTCTATCTCCGCTCACTGCAAACTCCGCTACCCAGGTTCAAGCAATTCTCTTGCCTCAGCCTGCCAAGTAATTGGGACTACAGGTGCCCACGACCATGCCCGGCGAATTTTTGTATTTTTGATAGAAATGGGTTTCACCGTGTTGGTCAGGCTGGTCTCCAAATCCTGACCTCAGGTGATCCACTCGCCTTGGCCTCCCAAAGTGCTGGGATTACAGGTGTGAGTTGCTCCTGGCTGACTTCGTATGTTGATTATGTGTTTATTGTCTGGCTTCTTCCACCAGAATGTAAACTCCATGGAGGTGCAGATCTGTTTTGGCCACTGTAGTGTCCTGGTGGGTCAGAACAGTGCCTGACATCTAGTGGGTGCTCCATAAATATCTGTTGAATGAGCAAATGAATGGAGTCCACAGTATTAACCTGCACAGCAGGGTTAGACAGAGACTCTTAGCCAGAGGGGAGAGATACAGAGGGAGGCACCACCCAAGGTACACCACAGCCCACGCCTCTGCCTGCAGTGACTCTAACCCACTTGACCTGGGCATTCTCAAATCTGTTCACCCTCTATTAGACTAGGAGCGCCAACAACTCAGGGACTTCATCCTTAATAATACCTGGCCTCTTTGGGGATCCGGAGGGTTTCTGCTGGAAAGGCCTAGGGGGAAGGTTAGCCTCTTGCTTAAAGTAGCTGGGAAGAATGCCCAGAATTACTAACCCTTTTTTTTTTTTTTGGTAAAAAAGAATGCTATTTTACAGACAGCAACTGAGGCCCAGAGGGGTGTAAGGCGATTTGTCCAATATTGTCCAACTCCTGGCTCCCCTGAAAGCCCGGTGACCCTGCTGTGAGTGGACAGGCACCCATTAGGGAGCAGTCCTTGGATAAAGGCAGGTCACAATCCCCTTTTCCGAGTTCCGCCTGCGCTGCCGCCCCGTGTGGGTTGGGAGGGGCAGCCGGGGGTGTGGGGGCTGCCACAGCCCGGAAGGTGACCTCGCGCAGTTGGAGCGCTCGGATCTTTGGCCCACAGGCCCGGGGTGCAGGGACCCCGCCCGCCTGCAGGGCCCGGGCTCGGCTCACCCCGCCCACCGCGAGGCGGGGCGCACGCTCCTCGGCGTGGGGACCGCGCGCTCCAGGCTGCACCCTGCCGCTCCTCCGCGCATGAGGGACCCTCGCGGCGCCTCTAGGGCTCGGGAGTCCCTGGCCCGCCTCCCGCCCGGCCCGCGGCCGCCTCTTCCTTTTGCAGCACCGCGGCGCTTGCCGCAGTCGCAGGCGGCGGAGCAGCCCAAGCGCCCAGGTACCAGTGAGGGCGGGAGGCGGAGGCGACCCTGTGGCCGGGTGGGGAGGGGGCGCCGCGCGGCTGCTGCCCTCCTCTGCCCGCGAGGCCTGGCGGCCCCAGCGAACCCCCGCGCTGCATGGGCCGTGTGCGCCCGATCCCGGTGCCTCCGGTGCGCCAGATCCTGAGACCTGCCTTTCCCCGGGGGTCTTTGCTCCGGCCCCTAGGCCGCCGCCCTGCGTACCTGCCCTGGCGCCCAAACGCCCACCAGCCGCGGGGAGCTGCTTCTGCCCGAGAGCGCCCATTCAACCCCCGCTCTCACCTCCCACGCTCTCTCCCTGGCCGGACGCCCCTCCCCTATCTTGCCGCCCGCCCCTTCCAGGTGGCTCTGCTCCCACCCCAGGGTGCCCATCCGACCTCCGCTGGACTTCCTCCTGCCGCTTCCTTTAAGGGCCTCGGCTCATTGGGTGCCCCTCCCCAAACCTCCAACTCGTTTGCTCCAGGTGTCCCTGCCCCAACCCCCGAGGACTCCCCAATAGCCACTCTGCGCCCTGCTGTGGTCGCTGCCCCCTGATCTAGCGCGACCCAGCGCCCCTGCCCATGTCCCCCGACCCGCCTCCCCCGGGGGGCGTGGTGAGTCGCGGTCTGTTCTCACCGACAGTGCCCGTCCAGCCTGCGCTTCGCCGGGCCTCGCGCCTGCCTTCCCGCCACCCGATCACGCCCTAGCCCTCCACCCCCGGTCCCCATGGTCCCAGAGCCGGGCCCCACCGCCAACAGCACCCCGGCCTGGGGGGCAGGGCCGCCTTCGGCCCCGGGGGGTAGCGGCTGGGTGGCGGCCGCGCTGTGCGTGGTCATCGCGCTGACGGCGGCGGCCAACTCGCTGCTGATCGCACTCATCTGCACTCAGCCCGCGCTGCGCAACACGTCCAACTTCTTCCTGGTGTCGCTCTTCACGTCCGACCTGATGGTGGGGCTGGTGGTGATGCCGCCAGCCATGCTGAACGCGCTGTACGGGCGCTGGGTGCTGGCGCGCGGCCTCTGCCTGCTCTGGACAGCCTTCGACGTGATGTGCTGCAGCGCCTCCATCCTTAACCTCTGCCTCATCAGCCTGGACCGCTACCTGCTCATCCTCTCGCCCCTGCGCTACAAGCTGCGCATGACGCCCCTGCGCGCCCTGGCGCTTGTCCTGGGCGCCTGGAGCCTCGCGGCGCTCGCCTCCTTCTTGCCCCTGCTGCTGGGCTGGCACGAACTGGGACACGCGAGGCCACCCGTCCCGGGCCAGTGCCGCCTGCTGGCCAGCCTACCCTTCGTCCTCGTGGCGTCGGGCCTCACCTTCTTCCTGCCCTCGGGTGCCATATGCTTCACCTACTGCAGGATCCTGCTGGCTGCTCGCAAGCAGGCCGTGCAGGTGGCCTCCCTCACCACCGGCATGGCCAGCCAGGCCTCGGAGACGCTGCAGGTACCCAGGATGCGCAGGGAGACCCGGGCTGTGGGATGGAGAGGAATGAGCAGTCCAGCAGTCCCTGGGGATCCCCTGGGTATCCCCACTTAGCACACATTTGCTCATGGCCCTGCGTGGCTGTTGTGAGTGCCCACCTTTCTTCTGAACTCCAGACTCAGTGCCTGACCCACCCACCACAGGATAGTTCCGTCAGGATGGGAGGCAGGCTTCTCCGAGGTACCATGTTCAACCGGAAATTTATGGTGGCCCAACTCCCCATCTTTGCCTGGTAGCATCATCGCGCTGGGTTCTTTTGTTGTTGTTGTTGTTATTGCTGTTTTTTAAGAGACAGGGTCTTGCTCTGTCACCCTGACTGGAGGGCTGGAATGCAGTGGCGTGATCATAGCTCACTGCAGCCTAGAATTGATCATAGCTCATTTCAGCCTGGAGAGCTGGAATCATAGTTCAATGAACTCTTAGGCTCAAGTGATCCTCCTGTCTCAGCCTCCCAAAGTTCTGGGGTTACAAGAGCCCCTGGGTTTTTAAAAGGGAGCGTTTCACAAGACTCAGGCATTCAAGAACTGCCTGGGATATCTACCTTACTGCCTCTCCCACCACCACCTCCACATGCACTTAGCACTTCATTTATTTATTAGGCACAGGGCCTCACTATGTTGCCCAGGCTGGTCTCGAGCTACTGGGCTCAAGCAATTCTCCTGCTTCAGCCTCCCACGTAGTTGGAAGTAGTTGGAATTGCAGGTATGTGCCCCCATGCCGGGCTTTCTTAGCATTTTATTTAAATCATCTCTTTGATCTCTTTACTTCCATTAATTTGTTCAGAAAGAAAACTTCCTATCTCTTCTAGAAATGGAAAATCTGTATCCCTTGCTATAAATAGAAGGCGATCACAAACACTACTTCAGTGAAGTTGAAGAAGCCCCACCCCTGTCACTGAAGTGCAGCTTGGTGAGGTTGATGTGTTGAGCCTAGGGCTTGCCTTCCCTTTATAGCATGCTAGAAGGTATTACAAACATGGTAGCATCAACGTGGGACTTACTCTTGACGCATCCAGAAGAGCTGGAAGAGAGCTGTAAAGGGCTGACGTGCTCACTCTGTGATTCACTCATTTTATGGGGTGTCCCTTTACCATCTAAAATCGTCTCCATTCCCACACTTCAGGAAGTTCTGCTCTCGTGACTAAGGATGTGAGAAGCTGGCTGGTTTGGGTGAAGCTGGGGCGGGAGAGATCAGGATTCCTGGTTCCAGTGGTGCCGGTACCACAGATTTTCTTTCCACAAATCGCACTGGCTGATACTAGGATAGAACCTGTGCCCGTGGCCTTGGAACCTGGGCAGGAGTCTCCCAGGTGCTAACAGCTGCAGCCCCACACTCTGTGAACACTCACTCTACACCAGGCACTGAGATAAGCTTATTAACCCCCAAACACCCAATGAGGCAAGTCCTACCATCACCCCTGTTAGGTGGGGAATCTGAGGCTCAGAGAGAGCGGAGGTTACTTGCTCAAGATTGGACAGCTGGTAAGTGAGGTTCAAACCCGGATCTGGCTGGGGCCATCACTCTGTGCTGTGTGCTGCCTGTGGGCAGTGATGCTCTAGAAATCTGTGCTCGGAGACCCCACACCTTGCCCCCTTTCTTTGTGCCTTCTGGTCTCTACTGATTCCTCCTGATCCACCTCAGCCATGGCATCCCTGGGCCTCAGTCCTCGAAGCATCTCATCCTTTTTCCACATTTGCTCCCTAGTGACTTCATCTTGTCTCATAACTGAAAATACCACCCACGCGCTGATGACTTCCTACCCGGGCTGCTTACTTGATGTATCCCCAGCAGAACTCCAGATTTTCCAGGCCCCAGACCTAGTTCCCCCATAGTCTTCCTCATATCAAGTAATGGCAAGCCCATTCTTCCGGTTGCTCAGGCCGGTGGTGTTGGACACAGCCTGTGTGCCTCTCTGCTTCTCACCAGCCCTGGCCACTTCTCATCTCTCTGTTGCCACGCCCCTGGACTGAGCCCCTCATCTGCTGCCTGGGTTATTGCAGCAGATGTTAGTTACTCCTAGAGATGATTTAAAGAAAATACTAAAAAGCCAGGCATGGGGGCGAGCGCCTACAATTCCAGCTACTAGGGAGCCCGAGGAGTTAGTTACTCCTGACTTCCTTTTTTTTTGTTTATTTTTGAGACAGAGTCTTACTCTGTCACCCAGGCTGGAGTGCAGTGGCATGATCTTGGCTCACTGCGACCTCTGCCTCCTGGGTTCAAGTGATTTTTTGTACTTCAGCCTTCGAAGTAGCTGGAATTACAGGCATGTGCCACCATGCCTGGCTAATTTTTGTATTTTTAATAGAGATGGGGTTTTGCCATGTTGGCCAGGCTGGTCTCAAACTCCTGACCTCAAGTGATTTGCCGGCCTCTGCCTCCCAAAGTGCTGGGATTCCAGGTGTGAGCCACCATGCGGGATCCTAACTGACTTCTTGATTCCATTCTTGCTCCCTTTCAACCTTCCACAGTGGCCTCAATGATCTCTTTGTAATGCAGTTCCTGCTGAGACATTCCTGTGCTCTGGTGGCCCTGTGTCTCATATCACCTGGCCCTCTGCCCTATCCGGCCTCCTCTCCTTCTGTAATCCCTCTTGTTTCCTCTCTTTCAGCCATACTGGCCTCCTTGCTGTTCCTTGAACGCACCAAGCACATTCTGCCTCACTTGTGGTTCCTTCTGCCTGGAGCGCCCTTTCTTCCGTCTCCCCCAGATTCTCCCCCTAATTTCCATCATTTCCTTCCAGCCTCTGTTCAATTGCCTCCTCTAATCCCTCTCTTAAGAGTAGCACCTGCCACCCTCCCCAGGTCCTCTGCAGTCCTCGTTTCTTAAGATTTCTCTCAGCAGCACCTCCTACCCCCTGATGTGTTCTATACCAACCCATTTTTATTTTAAAAATAAATTGCTTTTGTTAATTTAAACATTTGATTTTTTTTTTTTTTTTTTTTTTTTTGAGATGGAGTCTCACTCTGTTGCTCAGGCTGGAATGCAGTGTCACAATCTTGGCTCACTGCAACCTCCGCCTCCCA
>CAUYLG010067316.1:0-12555 GCA_963573385.1 Cacajao melanocephalus
GACCTAGGATTTCTATGATACATTCTCAAACAGCATGTTTATTACTTATTTACAGAAAAAACGGATACAATGTTACTTTGATAACATTGAGCACCTCTATTATTCTTTATTGAATATCGGTTTAAAGATCTCAAGTCGTTACGTCCTTCTTTTGTTAAGAATATCGAAAGGCCATCCTGACCAACATGGTGAAATCCCGTCTCTACTAAAAAATAAAAAATTAGCTGGGTGTGGTGGTGCACACCTGTAGTCCCAGCTACTCCGGAGGCTGAGGCAGGAGAATTGCTTGAACCCAGGAGGCAAAGATTGCAGTGAGCCGAGATTGAGCCACTGCACTCCAGCCTGGTACCTGGCGACAGAGTGAGACTCTGTCTCAAAATAATAATAATATTGAAAGGATAGTTTAGATCTGCTAGCAACTTCTCACGATCCTTCTGCAATGAAACTGAAGTATTTTACTTCTAAAGGTCAGCTTAATAGACTTGCAATTTCAAAGTTAAACTGTACCATCTGTTTGGGTTTTAATGCCCTGAAAAATTATTACAATAAATCCAAATTAATATTCTAGTTCCTAATTATAGAAGAGTGAATCAATAAATCAGATTACCTGAAATAAGATGAGATTTTGGTGATTTTTTTTAGCAGATATTTAGTGAGCATCCATTATGCACAAGTATTGATTTGTTGCTGAAGATTAAAAATTAAACCAGTCCCTTATTAATTTATTTATTTTTTGAGACAGAGTCTTGCCCTGTTGCCCAGGCTAGAGTGTAATGGCAGGGTCTTGGCTCACTGCAACCTCTGCCTCCCAAGTTCAAGCTATTCTCCTGCTTCAGCCTCCCGAATACCTAGGATTACAGGCACCCGCCACCACGCGCCGCTAATTTTTTGTATTTTCAGTAGAGATGGCGTTTCACTATGTTGGCCAGACTGGTCTTGAACTCCTGACCTCAGGCAATACACCCGCCTCGGCCTCCCAAAGTGCTGGGATTACAGGCGTGAGCCACTGCAGGGGCTAGGCCAGAGCTCACAGATTACTAAGAACAACTCATGTTGAATTTATAATGGGTTTTAATACAAGGCAAAGTTTAAACACAATTCTTTAATAGTTTTATTTCCTTTTTCTTTCTTTCTCAGTTAAATCCAAGTAAAATACATCCCTTTTCAAAATAAATATCATTAAACAAATTATCTGTATTTAGCACAGATAAATATGTGGAATTATTTTACCAAAGATTAGTAGTAGCTGACACACGAGTGATGCTTGCATAATTTTTAAATATAATAAGTATACTGAAAAAACATGCTAGTAGTGTATTTTCAAAAGTAACTTTCTATTCCTAGAACTAAAACACAAAACAAGTGTTGTGAGATACATAAATGAAGCCAATACACTTAACCAAGGACTTGCCATTTTCCTGCCGGATGTTCCTGGCAAGGGAGGTTGCCCTAGTCCTACAAGCAACCTCCTACAAGCAAACTAGGTGGCAGCATCTCCTCCCAGCGGAAGGCCTAAATACACAAGCCCTTCCTTCCATCTACAACCGCTGGAAACCGCGACTGGAGAAGTAATATGATTGGCTAAGCCATGAATGACGCAAGATAACCCATGCCCACTGAGAATTGGCCTTTCGTGGCGAGGCTCAGATCCCGCTTTCCGATTGGTCCCTACGGCAAGAGTGCAGGGACAATTGCTTAAGTTGACCTCTGGGTCTGGAACCGTGGACAAAGATGGCGGCGGCCAGGTATTGGAGGTCTTTGCTCTGCAATCCAAGGCTTTCATTGCACACCGCGACTGATGCCGTCACGGCTGCAGAAACGACCTGCCAAGATGTCGCGGCGACCCCTGTCGCGCGGTACCCGCCGATTGTGGCCTCCCTGACAGCCCACAGCAAGGCGGCACGGCAGCGGCGGATCGAGCGTTGGCAGGCGAAGGTGCACGCTGCAGAGTCGGTAGACGAAAAGCTGAAAATCCTCACCAAGATGCAGTTCATGAAGTACGTGGTTTACCCACAGACCTTCGCACTGAACGCCGACCGCTGGTACCAGTATTTCACTAAGACCGTGTTCCTGTCGGGTCTGCCGCCGGCCCCCGCGGAGCCGGAGCCAGAGCCCGAGCCCGAGCCCGCAGTGGACCTCGCGCCGCTGCGTGCCGCCGCCTGCGACTGCCTGCTGCAGGAGCACTTCTACCTGCGGCGCAAGCGGCACGTACTCCGCCACCAGGAGAGGGAGGTTATAATTTCGCCCTTCCTGGATCAGCTGGTGGCAACCCTCGTGGGCCTTCTCAGCCCACACAACCCGGTCCTGGCCGCTGCCACCCTCGGTGAGCCTTGGGTTCCCGAGGGCGGAAGGGAGAGGTCGGGATTGTACTGCGTTACTCCGCCCCAGTTTTACCCCTCTTCATTTCTTTCTCTCTGCTTCATTCATGTTTTCCTAGTCCTTTCGCTCCTATTTGGGGTGGCCTGGTTTCGTTACAGTCACTGCGTTAGGAATCTGGAGACTGGGTGCTTGCGGCTGCGCTAACACCAACCAGCTCTTCAGCCCATTTTATTCTACTAAGACTATTACTTAACCTGCCTATATCATAGGTTTTAATACAAGGCAAAATTTAAACACAATTCTTTAGTAGTTTTATTTCCTTTTTCTTTCTTTCTCAGTTAAATCCAAGTAAAAATACACCCCCTTTCAAAACAAATATCATTAAACAAATTGTCTGTATTTAGCACAGATAAATATATGGAATTATTTTCCCAAAGATTAGTAGTAGCTCACACACGAGTGATGCTTGCATAGTTTTTAAGTATAATCAAGTATACTGAAAAACATGCTAGTACTGTATTTTCGAAAGTAAGTTTCTGTTTCTAGAACTAAAACACAAAAGAAGTGTTGTGAGATACATAAATAAAGCCGATACCTAAGCAAGTTAAGTAATAGTCTTAGTAGAATAAAATGTTGCAGGTGGATCTCTTGCCTTTCAAGTTTCCTTTTTGAAGACGTCCTGAGCTCTCCAGGATTCCAATCCTTGATCTACTTTGTGAGTGTCCAGCCAAATGGAAGAGCAGTGGTGATGAAGAGAAACGGCACTTAGAGAAGTGGGGCAGGCCAGGTTTCCTTTTGGCGATTCCACCAAAAAGCTGTGTGACCATGTGTCACATGATTGAGTAGTAACTTCTTTTTAGCTTAATTTTTCGTGTTTTCAAGATGAGAATTACGGTAGTAGTTTTTCGTTGTAGAATTGTGAAGATGAAATTAAGTATTAACTAAGATACCTAACATTTACTCAGTATACATGTGCTAGACCTGGTTCTTAATTTTATATCTGCCAATTTATTAATCCTCACAATAACCATTCACAATAGGTAGCAATGTTTTGCAAATGAAAAAAGACGAAACAAACTAAGGCATAGAAACATTAACTCTGTGTCTGCCTGAGACCCTATAGCTAATAGATTGGGGGGTCAAACTTCAAACCCCCATTCCAAGTTCCTAGTAAACATCAGCAGCTTCTATGTAACCGTTCAGGGCGGACATGAAAAGTAATTAACATATAGAGAATTTTAAAAATCATTGTTTCTGACACGTTCATCATTTTATATCTTCTACCAAGTGGATGTCTTACTTAATATTTATTGAAGTAATGTTAGGACTGTAGATGTGTGCTCAACCTAGCCTTGTTGTGTGCTTGTTTTTTTTGCTTCTTCAGTTGAGAAAGAAGTGATCTTGAGGAAAGCATCATGGACTTCGATTACTCCTGATTGGTGGCCTAGAAAAACTATTTAACTTTGTCAAGACCGAGGTTCCTCTAACATAAAATGGAGATAATGAAAACTATATGTACTTTTTGGAGTTATTGTGAAAATTAAATTGGTCGTTCATAAAACAGCCCTATTTTTATTTATGGTGAATGATATTCTTGTTAGTCTTATTTTCTTTTATTACTCCCAATGAGGAACCTCTTTGGTTAATGTTCAGTGTAATGATGGCACAAGTAGACAATAAATGTTTGAATGTTATATTTAAGGCATAATAGTTAAATTATCACATAACCCAGTCTCTTATCGCAATCATTCTTATCTGTTGCTGAGTTAGTACTCTTTAGTGTTCTAATAGCCAAATGTATTTAGATGATCAGATGAAAAAAATCTTGAATATATTTTTGATAGATTATAAACGCCCAGTTCATTTTTACTGGGTGCGTGGTGAAGAAATTATTCCTTGTGGTCATCGAAAAGGTCGAATTGATGCCTTGCGTTACCAGATAGATGATAAACCAAACAACCAGATTCGAATATCCAAGCAACTCCCAGAGGTAAAGATTTATTGCGTTTATGTATTATTGATATCTCATGTAGGATATATCATAGGCAAATTAAGTAATAGTCTTAGTAGAATAAAATGTTTTAGGTGGATCTCTTGCCTTTCAGTTTCCTTTTTGAAGACATTATGTCTGAAAGTCATTTTAGCTTTTTAATCTGCTATGGTATACTCTACCAAGGTCAAATAATCATTTTAACAATAACGAGTTAAGGCATCATTCTGCAGGGCCATACAGATCTGTATGTTTCTCTTAATAGAAAAATTCTGAAACAATTTATGATTATAATTTACTAAAGTATACTAGCTAGTCATCAATCAGGGAAGTTTAATATTTATCAGCTGGGTCGTTTTACATATTTGCAGTTCTTTTGGAGAAAAACAAGTATATTTTGAGTATTGTCTATGCTTTCATGTCAGGGGTTGTCACACTTTTACTGTAAAGATCTGGATAGTTAATATTTTAAGCTATGCAGGCCGTAAGTCTCTGTTTCAGTTTTCAACTCTGCTCTTAACAGTGTAAAGTGCCATACACAATATATAAATGAATATGTATGGGTAAGATTTTTAAATGTAATGAGTGTGAGTAAAATACATACTAATGTTGCTGTGAATTTAATATGTCTTTTCTTTTTCTTTAAGTTTGTGCCATTGGATTATTCTGTTCCTATAGAAATCCCCACTATAAAATGTAAGCCAGATAAACTTCCATTATTCAAACGGCAGTATGAAAACCACATATTTGTTGGTAAGTTTCTCTTTTGACATATTGTACCATAAATGTGTTCAAAGTGTCCTATGCAAATTTGGAGTATTGACTACAATGAGGAATTAATTATTGATGATGGAGAGGTGAGCAATACAATTCATCTCAGGTTATTGCAACATGCATAAACATTGGAAAGAAAATGTTTCGGTTCATTATTTGAAATTTTACTTGTTTCCACCGAAATAGCAGTATTTAACTTTAGAAAATAGTTATTAGGCTTTGTTGACTTGTTAGATAGAAAATTAATTTGTGTTTTTTTGAAAGTAAAAACCTTTAGAACTGGACTTGAGACAGCAGTTGGCTTTTTAAAGTGTCATATTTATACCATGCATGGTGGTAAGATCGGGAATTCACAAATTCATAATGCCTGATGTCTGTCCTCTCTCATGCAGCTTATTCTTTTGCCATTTTTCCTTCCTTTTTTAATTCCTACCCAATGTGAAGAAGTCTTAAGAAGGTTTTATGCTAGTCCTGGAGACCTATTTTATCAGCCTCTTTTCAGTCACTGTGGTCTTAAGGAGTGACTTGCAGGGAACTTTTTGTTGAAAAGATTTTACCACTAAAATCAAGAATCTCAGCATTTCATGAAATGTTACTACTTATTATTTTTACTTAGAAAAGTAGTATAAAAATCGTTTTTAAAGATTAGGAGCAATGTGTGTATTGTGTGTATTTAAAGTCTTGAAGTGGTTGTATCCTCTTGTTAATATGACAAGGAGACAACCAAAGCTAATGATGACTAAGGGATTTGAGAAAACAAGTAATAGAAATTTTAAATAACTTTTCTGTATATTCTTTCAACTTCTTCCATGTTATCATGGGCTTATGACAGCTAACGGATTGAGGAATTATGCTTTCATGTGAAATTTAACTTTATTATAATCCATAAGATATGTAAGTGAACTAACATTCCCACTTATGAATTTAGAGTACTGAGAATATGATGTATAAAGAAGGGAAAAAAGGGCTCAAATACTAAAACATGTGCTCCAGATGTTCTGAGTGTTTGTTTCATCTGAAATGTTTTTATGTTGCTTTTCAGGCTCAAAAACTGCAGATCCTTGCTGTTATGGTCACACCCAGTTTCATCTGTTACCTGACAAATTAAGAAGGGAAAGGCTTTTGAGACAAAACTGTGCTGATCAGATAGAAGTTGTTTTTAGAGCTAATGCTATTGCAAGCCTTTTTGCTTGGACTGGAGCACAAGCTATGTATCAAGGTAAGAACTAATTTTATAGGATTTTCTTTGAAGGTGTTTGTAACATTCTAAGAAGAATTTAATAGTTAAAATTGTTTTCTTTGGTTTTGAAACGTAGGTTGAATCTTAATATTTTGAAAGCTTTTGCATTGGCACAAAGTACAGTTGTTTTAAAATCCATGTTTAAATACTATACAGTTGAAATCTGACACTGAGGTAATTGTCTCTTATGTGAATGTACTTTTGCACGCATTTCAGAGACTGTAGCCAACCAAGTCAACCCTTCCTAGATGATAATGGCTTTCTGCAGGTAGAAAAGGAAATGATTTTGTGGATTAAATATTTATATTAAATCAATGGCTATCCTATATAATTTATTTAAAGGTCATATCCAGATTTGGATTGGGAGATTGTTCATCCATTCAGTAAACAGTGACTGCTTTTTTATATGTCATACAGTGTATCTGTTCAAGGTGCAGTGTTGAGTGAAACAGATCCTGCTTTCTTAGAACTTTTAGTGAGAAGGTCAAAGATAAGAAGCATGTAATATTTATAAATAGTGGTAATACTATGGAGAAAATACCTTAGCATAAGAGTAGAATGATTTATAGGGGGCAGGTATAAATGAGTTATGGAGAATAACCTAGTTTTAAAAAGTCATTCAGGGAAGGTCTCTAAAAATGACTTGGGACTTGGATGGCAAGGAGCTGCCTATGCACAAGTCTGGGAGAAGACACTTCCAGGCAAAAGGAACAGCAAGTAAAAGTCCCTGAGTTGGGAACAGGCTTTATTTAGGAACAACATGATGAAGGGTAAAGAAGAGTGGGACAAGGAAAGTAATGTAGAAGGAGATAGAGGAACCCGGAGGCTGTATTTTACAGGACTATTAGAGCTCATTGTGGGGCATTTGGATTTTATTCTAAAACCCGAAGTAATATAATATGAAGTAGGTCAACACTACATGAATATTCAGGAGGAATTTTACTACATATTTGATTACTAGGCTCATCGTTTTTTTTTTTTTTAACATATATACATATTTTAACCTTATACTCAAAATTGACTTACATTTCTGTAATAGAATTGAATAGAGAAAGTGGGAGTAGGAGTAGACAGAATAAGACAAAGTGAGAAATAACTTTCTTGAAGATGTTAGAATGGCACTTTTTATTTTTGAAAGATAAAGTACTTCTTTTTACAATAAAATTAATTCCATATATTAACAGTATTATTCATTGACTATTTCCATTAAAGATGATATAAAATATATGTGGAAAAATAAAGTTACTGCTTGGCCTTGGTAGTTGGGTAATCATAGTACCAGATTGTAGAAGGCATTTGTGTAGATAGAGCTTGCTGCTCTTAGATGAAGTAAGTTAAGGCTGACATTGTTGAAAAAGATTAATCATGAGTTTGAGGATACTAGAAGTGAGGAAAATATTATTTGTGCAGAAATGAAATATAGGATTAGAATGGAGATGATAAGGAAACTTTGAGGTCTTCAGGAATTTGGTTACATAAGGTATTTAAGTTGTGGGAGGTATGTGATACCCTCTAATGTCAAATGTGTTTGTTTTGTTTGGATAAAATATATTCTGTGTGTAAATTTCAGCATAACTTTTTCCTACAGGATTCTGGAGCGAAGCAGATGTTACTCGACCTTTTGTCTCCCAGGGTGTGATCACAGATGGAAAATACTTTTCGTTTTTCTGCTACCAGTTAAATACTTTGGCACTGACTAAACAAGCTGATCAAAATAACCCTCGTAAAAATATATGCTGGGGAACAGAAAGTAAGCCTCTTTATGAAACAATTGAGGATAATGATGTGAAAGGTTTTAATGATGATGTTCTACATCAGATAGTTCACTTTCTACTGAATAGACCAAAAGAAGAAAAATCACAGCTGTTGGAAAACTAAAAAACACGTTTGATTGAGAACTTTGGGAATATTTAAATGTCACTAAAGGAACAATAATGATGACATTTGTAACTGTCAAATATTAAATACATTGATTTTTGAGACAAATATTTCTTATGTCGACCTATTATTAGACCTCTTAATTCTACTCAAATTCATCACTGAAAGATTGAATTTTACTTACCTTTTGTCGATTTCAAAATAATTGTATTTGTATATTGCTAACTGATAAGAGAAATTGAGTTATTGAGCTATTAAATGCACATTTTAATATAAATGCAGAAATTCCAAATAAAATGTTAACATACTGAGTTCAGTAATTAAAAGAACCCACTATAGCCAGGTGCAGTGGCTCAAGCCTGTAATCCCAACACTTTGGGAGGCTAAGGTGGGTGGATCACTTGAGTCCAGGAGTTCGAGACCAGCCTGGGCAACATGGTGAAACCGCATCTCTATTAAAAATACACAAATTAGCTTGGCCTGGTAGTGTGTGCCTGTAATCCCAGCTAGTCAGGAGGCTAAGACACAAGAAGTGTTGGAACCAGGAAGGCAGAGTTTGCAGAGTATCGAGATTGTGCCACTGCACTCCAGCCTGGGTGACAGAGCAAGACTGTCTCAAGAAAATGAACCCACTACAGCAAGGTAGAATTAATCAGTTCAGTAATGCACTAATGTTAGGAAGTAATGCTAATAAAGAACAGTTCAAAGGGGAAAAATAAGGCTTTATAGAATTCTCAATCTTGGTTTTAAAAGAAAAGAAAAAAGATAGTAAGAGGACAGTATTATGGGGAAACAAAAGGGATAACCCCATTGAAATCAAATTACTCCGAGGTTTGAACTTTATATGCTTTATTTGTTAATCCATTCCAAGTGCCTAGAATCATATAAGAAATCAATAAATGTTTGTTGAGTGGATGTGAATTAATGAATTTAAGGTAGTCAACCTTTTTAGTTTGAGGTCTGATATATCTTCTTATTTATTTACATCTTTTGTTTTTTTTTTTTGAGACAGAGTTTTTGCTTTTGTTCCCCAAGCTGGAGTGCAATGGCACAGTCTTAGCTGACTGCAACCTCCACCTCTCGGGATCAAGCGACTCTCTTGCCTCAGCCTTCCAAGTAGCTGGGATTACAGACATGCACCACTACACCCGGCTAATTTTTTGTATTTAATGGAGATGGGGGTTTCACCATGTTGGTTAGGCTGGTCTCGAACTCCTGACCTCAGGTGGTCCATCCACCTTGGCCTCCCAAAGTGCTGGGATTACAGGCATGAGCCATCGTTCCAGGCCTCTTTACATTTTATATTTCACAGCAAAGTTTAGAGTTTCTTTTATCTCCATGCATTTCCTGTGTATGCCTACATTTTTGTGTAAATGGAAATGGAATTTTTTCTTTCGAATTATAAAGTGGATTTATATAGGTGATACTGATAGCTATATATTTTGTAAAAGACCAATTTAAGTTGTTCATTAAAACCAGTAATTTTTCAGTTGATTTTCATGAGGTGTATATAACCAATAATCTGATTTGGGTTCTTCTGAAACTGCTTTCAAGTAGATAGCCATTAGTCCCTACATAGCAAATTCCACTAGACAGTTTTTTCTGTACTTATTTTACTCAGGTCTGACACATTTCGCATGTCTATAAGATTATGGACAGTTTTTCCCCCTAATTATCAGATTTCTATAATTATCCCCCAAATGTGAGAACATTATTTTTATAATCAGAAAATATTTTAAGAAACTAGTCAAATGGTCTCTAATATGGAACCATCAACATGTATCAAATTCCACTCATTATAAGCAAATTCATTATGAAATTACATTGTTTTTGAAAAGACATTTCATGATTACATTTGTTTTTTAAGAAAATGTTATTTAAAGAAATTTACATAAGTTTCATTATACATGTATTTTAGCTTACTCATCCCTGGAAACTGAAAACTTAGATATTAGGTAGGAGGGCTTTAGATTTTTTTATGAGAGATTTTAGTAGACCAGTACTAAGGTCTTAATATTTGTGTTTTTAAAAAATTTATGTTAAAATCCTAACTCTCCACGACTACCGTATTAGGAGGTAGGGCCTTTAGGAAGGTGACTGACTGGAGCGGGGTGCTGCACCTTCCTGAATGGAATTAGTGCCCTTATAAAAATGGAATCCAAGGGAACTTTTTCACCCCTTACACCCTGTGAGAACATGGTGAGAAGGCACCATCTATGAGCCAGAGAACGGATCCTCACCAAACAATGAATCTGCTGGTGCCTTGACCTTGGACTTTCTAGCCTCCAGAACTGTGAGAAACAAATTTCTACTGTTTATAAGCTGCCTAGTTTATGGAATTTTTTTATTGTAGCCAAAATACACTAAGATAACCAATAAAGTTAAAATTACTATGCCTGTTTTGCTTTATATTAAGTTCTAGCATACATTGTATAATGCTTAAAGGTAAGGTTAATTTACATAAAACATGTTAGGATAGTTGTAAAAGTTATTATTATAGAAATTGGTAAAAATTATAGCTTTGGATAGAAGCAGGAGAAAAGAAAGCAAGGCACAAGTGGGAAAAATTGCTGTGGAGAATATTAAGAATAGATAAATATAAAGAGGCCTACAGGTTTACAACATTAATATTGGCCAGTACTTGATTGGACAGTTTGAATTTTTCAGCCTGAAAGGCCTTCATTGACCAAAGTTTGGTAAAGAGATGTTGTAAAAACAACAATAGCAATAAAAAATAATCAGGGAAGAATAAGAGATTTCATAAGGAGTAATAATGTATAGGTAATATTTCAGAGGTATAGATACGATTACTATTTTGGTGGATAATAAGCACATGGTAGACTGAAATTTGGCAGCAGTTACTGTGCAGATAAGCATATCTGTGATTATGGCTTATATCGGGTTGGGGACCCCTCCTGTAAGCCATTCTTTTTAGTACAGATTAATCTCCATTTCTCAATCACATTTCTGTTCTTTTCCTCTGTATGAAATACAAATTCTTTTTCAGATTTTGATTGTATTTTGTGTTGTCATCCAACAGAATTCCACATCTCACTTTGTAAAATTTTTATAAATAGCATTTGACACTTGAAATTGACTTTTGAGTCTTCTATGATACTTTGTGCAGAAGTCTGAGGTTTAATGCGATGATCTTATTCATACCGTAAAAATACATACTGCAGCAGTATGCACCCCAAATGGTCAATAAGCTTTATAAATAAACTAGCTAGATTTTGTTTGATTTTAATTCTTGGTTTGAATTACTAAAAGCTATCTTGACCTTAGAAAAATGAAGGCTTACATGAGGTTTAGCCACTTACAAAGTATTTCTTTGAGTCTCCAGTTAATATGAAACCTGACTTTTATTTACAAAAACAACAATATTTATGTTATGAGCACTTTATTAGGATCTTTTGAGGCCTTTCAAGAAGTTTTCTCTCAGTCATTATTAATAGTACTAATAAAGAAGGTAGGCAGGAGTTAAAACTGAAAGGAGCCATCAGAGACAACTGAGCTTTGTTTAAGCCATTAGTTGTTACCCTATGCAGTGTCTTTTGTTTTTTAATTAATACCAATCTTTAATAAGAGGGTCATAGAACATTCATTATACTAGATTCTCTTGATAAAATGGAAGATTTGGCAATTACAGGTTTATGTTCTTGCATGTTTACAATAGACAGGTGCAGGAATTACCTGCTCTGAGTCCCTTTAGATGTGCATACTCTCTCCAATTTGCCACAGTTCCCACCACTTCTCATTTCTCCTGTCTTTATTTGGCCCACATCATTGGGCCTACCTCACTAATTTCTATTAAATGTTTTGTTGCTGGGGCCTTTAATTTATAACCCCTGAGGCCAAGACAGCTGTTAAGAACTTGTATTATTGGTGGCAAAATTCTACCTTTACAATTACTTTTTAGGTTTTAGAAATCTCACTTTTCTAACAAGAGGTATTATGGTAATCATAAGTTCAAAAGTATTCACGGTCATTTGAGATAATTAAATCAAAACCTCTAGCCTTTGGGTTGGAGGGTGATAAAGTTATCCGGCGAAATATTTGAACTTCTGTTATCTTTCTCTTCTGCTAAATGAATAGTAAAATGAATCCTGATTTGTTTCAGCAGTTTACTTATAAGATTGGGAGAAATTTTTTTTCTTTTTTTATTATATATATTTTTTATTGCATTTTAGGTTTTGGGGTACATGTGAAGAAAATGCAAGATTGTTGCATAGGTACACACATGGCAGTGTGATTTGCTGCCTTCCTCCCCATCACCTATATCTGGCATTTCTCCCCATGTTATCTCTCCCCAACTCCCTACCCCCAGCTGTCCCTCCCCTATTTTCCCCTGACA
>CAUYLG010067317.1:0-18365 GCA_963573385.1 Cacajao melanocephalus
AGGTTTTTAATACCCATTTTTAGACTGCATTCTAGCCTGGGCAATAGAACAAGAATCCCGTTCTCTCTCCCTCTTTCTCTTCTTCTTTCTTTCTCTCTTACATTCTTTTTTTCTTTCTTTCACTCTTTCTTTCTTTTCTCTCTTTTTCTTTCTTTCTAAAAAAAAAAAAAAGAAGTTCATTTCATTGCTGGACAGTCATAATCTTAACTGCTAGTAAAAACGTTCTATTTCTGAGCCAAACTGTCTTTTATTTGTTTTATTTCTACTCTCTAGATTGTCATTGTTCAATATGACCTCCAGACACATGGACTCTCACTATTTGAAATGCAGCTAGTCCAAATTTAGATGGCTTTTATGTATAAAATACACAGCACCATACAGATATAGACAGATTTTGAAGACTTAATATATTGCATATGTATTATATAGTATATATATATATATAATTATACACACACAGGTTTTGAAGACTTAGTAATAAAAAAGGGTATAAATATCTCATTCATAATTTTGCACATTGGGTATATGTTGAAATAACATTTTGAATACATTGAGTTAAATAAAATATGTTAAGATTCATTTCCTTTATTTCCTTTTACTTTTAATATGTGGCTGCTAGAAAGTTTAAAATTATATATGTGGCTTTTATTTTATTTCTATTGGAAAGTGCTGCTCTAGAAGAACATTATTTTTTCTTCAGAGAAACTGATTTAGTCTTTACATATCAGGTTTACACCTGCAGTTTCTTCAATCATTTATCAGCTATTATCTTGTTTCCCATCCCAGGAAGTATCTAACACATAATAAGCACTCAATAAAAATGTGCCATTGTAAGTTGAATAGTGTTTGGAAGCTAGGAGGAGGTGCTTTGCAGGAAAGAGCTGTCATCAGAGATGAATGCTCAGAGAAGACTTGATGATTAAGAGATCATTTTGTTCTTGGAAGCAACATGCTCTTCATATTAATATCTAGGACAAAAGTTAGACTCCATGAGGTTATGAAATGAGTGGGTAGTGGTTAAGTGGAGGTTGTAAACTTAAATTCTTTGTTGGGAGAGCTACAGAACGTTTGATTAAGAGGTCCAGAGAAAGTTTTTTTAATAAAGACTTAAATATAATTTTTATAAGGAGAGATACTATTTCTGAGCCACACTCCATCATTACAACCATTCATCTCTTCTTTTTCCCTCTTCATGAGCTTTTAATAGCCCAGCAGTGTTCATGATGACATCAACAATATCAAGAGCTTGCCTGAAGATAGAAAATAACAAATAATTTTACACATTTTTCATGTGATGTCACCTTTCATAGTGGTATGGGTGATGTACTTCCCAAGCCAGGGGGAATGATGCACTTACACAGTCCTGATTCAAGCTGGTGGATGTCAGCAATGGGTAGAGGTCAAGGAAGAGGTAATACAAACAAACAAAAAGTAACAAGTGTTGGAAGAATACAGGAAAACTGAAACCTCTTGCACCTGGTGGGAATGTAAAATGGTGTGGCTGTATGGAAAGCAATACGCAGGTTTTTCAAAAAATTAAAATAGAATCACCACATGATCCAGCAATTCCACTTTTTGGTATTTACTCAAAGGAAATAAAATCACTACCTCAACAAGATATCTGCATGCCCGTGTTCATTACAGCATTATTCACGATAGCCAAGTTACGGAAGCAACCCAAATATCCATCAACAGGTGAATAAACACCTAGGCATCCATCTATGCAAGAATGTATTAAAAATGTGGTATATACAAATGGAATATTATTCAACCTAAGAAAAAGAAGGAAATTCTGTCATAAATGACAACATGAATGAACCTTGAGGACATCAAGCTAAGCAAAACAAGCCAGTCACAGAAGGACAAATACTGCATGATTCCATATATGATGCATCTAAAGTAGTCAAACTCATAGAAGCAGAAAGTAGAATGGTGGTTGCCAGGAGCTGTAGGGAGAGAGAAATGAGCAGTTGCTGCTTGATGGGTACAAAGTTTCAGTTATGCAGTACGAAAAAGTTCCAGAGCTCTGCTGTAAACATTGTGCTAGTTAACAATAGTGTACTGTTTGTACACTTAAAAATTTATGAGGGTAGATATCGTGTTATATGTTTTTCACCATAATAAAAAAGAATATACTGGCTCCTTCATGATGTAATCTATGACTTTTTCCTGATGAAACTCATTGTTCAATGCCATTGGCATACAAGTATTCAAACTGACCATGTTGCTCAGTTTCTTGTACAAAAACATAGGTTAAAAAGTAAGCTTTAAAATATGCATAATACATTTACAGACGAAAAGCTTTAAAAAATCTGAAATTTAAGAGTTTTTTTCTGGTGTCCGGAGAGGGTTGCAAATTTAGTATTTCCTTCTAATGCTAAAGTTCTGTCATAGCAACAATAAAATAATTATTTTGTAGCAGCTAGAATTCTGCTTATGAGACGAGTTGCTTTTGTGGGAAAAATGTTTTGATAAGCCCACATTGGAGATGAGCTAAGCCTCACGGGCCTTGTCATTGGGTGGTGATAGAAACTCTGTAGAAAGAGAGACGTTGCTCTGCATAACTGAGAAAAATATGTTGGAAGCTCTGAGGGAGAATCTAGAAGAAGATATAGAAACTAGAGAAGGGGAAAGAGTGCAAATAAAATGACGGATAGCCATGTGTGATACAACCCTTCCTAGAGCCCCCAAAATCCTTAGTAAAGCTTACAAAAAAAATTATGCAGTACGTATTACATTCTTGTGGAGTCTGGCGAGTTCAGTTGCATTTTTAATTTTTATTGTATTTTAGGTTTTGGGGTACATGGGAAGAACTATCTTTAATATTTTTAAAACCTTTTTTATCCATTTTTTTGCCTATGTCATATTAGAACTATTTTGGTTCTAATCTATGACTCTAATAAAAGAGATAAACCAACTCAGCGAGGCTACAGGACAAGAGACAATGTCTTGACATATATTATTTCTTTAATAAAGTCATCATTATCTGAGTTCTGAGGCTCCAAAGTCCAGAAGGTGAAAAATATCTCTATCCACCAGTCAAAATTACCCTAGAAAACTCTCTAAACCCCTATAAAGTATACCAGATATAGTTTGGCATACACAATTCTATTATGTAATTCTTTTTTTCTTTTGAGACTGGGTCTTGCTCTGACTCACAGGCTGGAGTGTAGTGGCGAGATCTTGGCTCACTGCAGCCTCAGCTTCCCAGGCTCAAGTGATCCTCTCACCTCAGCCTCCTGAGTAGCTAGGACTACTGGCATGTACTACCATGCCCAGCTCATTTCTTTTTTAAAAAATAGAAATGAGGTCTCACTATGTTGCCCAAGCTTAAGCAATCCTCCTGCCTTGGCCTCCCAAAGTGTTGGGATTATAGGAATGGGCCTCGGGGATTGGCCAAAGTAATTCTTAAAATTAGTCTAAAGCAGTGATTCTCGGTCTAAATTAGCTTTGCCTTAGACTGCCTAGGAAATATATGACAACATTAAACCATTTTTGGTTGTCACGATGAAGGGAGAAGAGAACAATTGCTACTGACATCAAGTGCGGAAAGGCCAGGCATGCTGCTATAAGTCCTACAATGCACAGGTCACTCTCCCAAAATATCAATAGTGCCAAAACCCTGGCTTAAGGAAATATATATTTTTTAAGGCTCTGTGGAGATGTCTGATCATTTCGTTTTGCCTTTCAGGTAACTGTCAATCTCCAGAAGTGAATGGAGGGTGGGTGGGAGGGTAGAGAATTCTAAAGTGTTTCAGCATGCCTGAAAAGCTACATATCATTCTATTTTTGTTTTTGTTTTTCCTGGTTGGGGTTCATTTGTTGAAGACAGATATTAAGCATTTAACTTGTACAGTTGTGTTTCTAAAAACTAGGCATACTTCAGTGAACAAAGATGACCATCCTGGGCCTCAGTTCTCTTTTGGGAGTCAGACACTCACAGTAGACATTATAGGCAGGTCATGTCCACAGAATGTTAAATGTGATGCCCTACTGGGGACTCCTCTAGGTATGGATGCATTTCTCCAAATTCTGACCCCAGGACCAAGTATAACATTTAAATAGATTCAGAAAAAATATTTGAGATAACTTATCATTCTTTTATGATAATAACTCTCATCATATTCAGTGTAGAACAAATGTACCTCAAGCCAGTACTGACAGTATGGCAAATGCACAGGTAACATTGTACTAAACAAAGACAAGTAAGGCTTTTTCTCTAAGACCTATAAGAAGACAAGGATGGCCACTTTCATCACTTTTGTTCAACATAGTACTGGATGTTCAAATCTAAGCTTTTAGAGAACAAAATCAAAGTCATCCAGATTGTAAAGGAAAAAGTTAAATAATCCTTCTTTGCCAATGATGTGATCTTATATAATAAGAAAATTTAAAGAATCCATCAAGGGACTGTTAGAACTCATAAATTCTGCAAACTTTCAGTATACAAAATTAAAACACAAAGTCAGCAGCATTTCTATATAGTAAGAACATATTCTCTGAAAAAGAAATCAAGAAACAATTACAACTACCATAGCTATAAAAAGTGTAGGTAGAAATAAATTTAACCAAGAAAATGAAAGATCTCTACATTAAAAACCAAAGAACATTAAGGTAAGAAATTAAGTAAAGATTGGGCATGGTGGCTCACTCCTGTAATCTAAGCATTTTGAGAGACCAAGGCAGGAGAATCATTTGAGTCCAGAAGTTCAAGACTAGCGTGGGCAACATAGACCTCATCTCTACCAAAATTTAAAATTTAGCCAGGCAAGGTGGCATGCACCTGCTGTCACAGCTATTCAGAAGGCTGAGGTGGGAGGATTACTTGAGCCCAGGAGGTTTAGGCTGCATGAGCCATGGTTGTGTCAGTGTGTGGCTGCCTGGGTGACAGGGTGACAGAGCAAGACTCTGTCTGGAAAAATATTAAGTAAAAGACAAATAAAAAGAAAGACTTTTTTATTTACAAATTTGTAGAATTAATATTGTTACAATGTTTATATTACATAAAGTGATCTACAGGTTTAATACAATCACTGAAATACCAATGACATTCTTCACAAACAAAAGGAATCCCCCAATTTATATGGTACCACAAAAAACGATGAATAGTCCAAATAATTTAGCAAAAGAATGCAAAGCTGAAGGCATCACAGTACTTGACTTTGATATATACTAATTGTTAAAACTGTGAATTCTATATTGCATATATCTTACCATATTATAAAAATAAAAATAAACTAGTTGTATTTGACAATGAGTTAGGCATCATTTTTGTCCTCTGGCCTAACCTAAGATAATATGGGGAGGTGATTTGCCTGGTAATCACAGTCTTTGTGGGGCTAAAGAGAAAAAGAAAACAATATAGCATATAATTAATGATATTCTTATGGAACTACAACTTAATTTCGATATTTATTTCCACATTTTTCTAGTAAGTATTTTTGAGTGACCTTTTTCTTATCTTAGCGACTTTCATCTGTAGAGATCGGAATTTCTTTGGCTATCATACTACTAAACAAATGTGGATAGGAGGCTACGCATCTGGCTGCAACATCTGCCATACCACAGATCTGCAGGATAGATTCAGCAGATCTGGCCAGAAAAGAGTGTGTTGCCTTTCTCATTTATCAGTGTTACCCTCATGAAGCTCTGAGAAAAGGCAGACTCCAGGTAGATCTTGGCCATGGTAGTACAAATGTGGAACTTATAAATCATAATAGCGTCTTCTTACTACATACATTTCAGTTTTAATTTCTTTCCTTTTTTGATAGCAGACTAGTTTCTTTGTTTTCTTGGATAGTTTGGGGAATAATTTTTGGTTAATTCCTGAAGAAGAAAAGGTGAAATCTGATTTCATCATCTTAATAATTCTAAATAATGAAAAATTGGTAGGCTGAAATGGTAAGCATAGGAAATAACTCTCAGTTTGACTCAGTGATGTGTTTTCAAAATTGCAACTACTTTTAGAACCCTGTGTGAAGAAACATATGAGAAGGGGAAGGGCTATAGGAGGCATGAACCCAGGGTCACTCTTGTGATCAATTTAGGGGCCGCATTGGAAAATGGAGAGAACACCCCGCAATAACTTCCCTTCCTGCCTGGGAAATTACACAGGTTAGACACATCCAGGATAAATATTACTTTCTCGTTTCTTACCACAATCAATTTTTGCCACCATAGAAAATGTTAATCAGTCCTTACTGAACTGGTGAACTTCCAGAGCCTACCTCTTGAAATATAGTTGACTCTGGAATAACGTGCATAGCCAAAAATCTGCAGATGACTTTCAGCTTCCCCAAAACTCAACTACTAATAGCATACTGTTGACTGGAACCCTTGTCAATAACATAAACAGTCATTTAACACATATGATATTCATTCTATGTATTACATACTATATTCTTGAGATAAAGTAAGCTGGAGAATAGAAAACGTCATTAAAATCATAAGGAAGAGAACACATATTTATTATTCGTTAAGTGGAAGTGCATCACTATACAGGTTTTCTTCCTCATTGTTTTCACACTGGGTAGGCTGAGGAGAAGGAAGAGGAGGGGTTGGTCTTGCTATCTCAGGGGTGGTAGAGGCAGAAGAAAATCTGCATGTAAGTGGACCAGCGCCGTTTAAACCCATGCTGTTCAAGGGTCAACTGTAATAACAATAACACCAGATATACATGCTCTTAATTTAGATTCACAATAACCCTACATGAAAGATACTACTATTCCCATTTTGCAGCGGAGAGAACTGAGTCCTAGAGGACCTTCAGCAGGGCCACTCAGCTGGTGGGCCTCAGACAGACCTTGAACCCCTGCAGTGTGGTGTCAGGGTCCACACAGGACACCATCTTCACCTCTCCATTCTCTCTGTGTGGGTCAGGATAGTATATTCGGAGAAATAATGGCATTGGGGAACTACCACGATCTTAGAGATACATGGATTGTGTTAAAGGGAGAGAACAACCTTTTTGGCAATAATTATTGTAGAAACTCCAGAACTGAGAGAAGTAAAATAACCTCTAACAAGTGGTGAATGGAGAGTTTGAGAGCAGTAGGGGAATTGGGAATGAAAAAAGAATGAGAAAGATGAGAAAATGTGGCTTATGATAGAAATATGTACATATACATTCCTTCTATTCTCTATTTTATTTATTTATTTATTTAGAGTTGGAATCTCTCTTCTGTCGCCCAGGCTGGAGTGCAGTGGTGCGATCTTGGCTCACTGCAACCTCCGCTTCTCGGGTTCAAGCAATTCTCCTGCCTCAGCCTCCTGACTAGCTGGGACTACAGGTGTGCACCACCACACCCAGCTAATTTTTGTATTTTTAGTAGAGACGAGGTTTCACCATGTTGGCCAGGATGGTCTCAGTCACTTCAACTTGTGATCTGTCTACCCTGGCCTCCCAAGATGCTGGGATTACAGGCCTAAGCCACCATTCCTGGCCCATTCCCTATTTTAGAATGTATATATGGGACCATACTCATATATACAGGTATACATTCATATATATACAGGGAATAATAAGGAAAAATGATTAAAAAAACAATTTGTGTCAAAGATTGAAAGAAAATAAGGGCAATAGTCTCATGGTGAAAGAAGCCACATTTAGATACTTTAGAAAATATTGCTTCTTTAGCATTTTGCATCTTTGCTGTGTTTCTTTAATGCTTCACTTTTTCTAGCCTTTGGTTGGGGAGGCAGCCTCATTACTTTCATTTTTTTCCTAGCTGTCCAGATAGCTCAGGTTCCGATGGGCCAAGCAGAGTTAATGATCCAGGCAGGGTAAATGGGAAACTTTCTGTACTCTTGGGAATAAGTCATCAATTTAATATCTTTCCCGAATGCGACAGTCTTTCTAAAAATAATATAAAAATATGTGTGCAAACCAGTTTCTGAATTGTTTTTATTCAAGAAAATTTAAGATGAGCATTGCAAGCTCATTCATCAATGTCAGTAAAATACTTAAAATGAAATGTGTTCTATGAAGCAGGCGTTAAAAAGTCACTGCTAAATTTCTAAAATAACTCTTCTGAGGTTCTATTCAAGTTTACCACACTCAGACATTTTGTCCTAATTCCTTTACAGAGCTGGTATGCAATGACTTCCCAGGCTATATCAAAGGGAACCATTTCTAGGATGGGGTGGCTTTCCTTTCTTTCCTCTCCTTTCTTCCTTTTTTTGAAATAGGGTCTTGCTTTGTCACCCAGACTGGAGTGCAGTGGCCTGATCATAGCTCACTGCAGCCTCAAATTCTGGGCGCAAGGAATCCTCCTGCCTTAGCCTCTTGAGTAGCTGGGACTACAGGCTTACATATACCACCATCCACTAGCTAATTTTTTTGTTTTGGTAGAAATGGAGTCTTGCTATGTTGCCCAGGCTGATCTCAAACTCTTGGCCTCAAGTGGCTCTCCTATCTTGGCCTCCAAAAGTGCTGGGATTACACGCATGAGCCACCCCACCCAGCCTCCTCTTTTCTTTCTTTCCTCTCATTAGTCAGCACCACAGCCTGCATAGCTTCATTTCAGAATCTGTTTTAGGAGAGGAAAAGCAATCAGGGTTGGCTCACAGAATTGAACTATTATTTCACTTGAACATACAATTTGGTGTTAACATTCACTTCCTATCTGCCTGAAATACAGCCCTACCATTACCCTTAATTATGTATGGTGATAGTCTAGGTATTATACAGGGAGATACAATCTTTGCCTTCTGGCCAAACCTAATGAGTGTTTTTAACAAGGGACAGCCACAGTTTTCCCCCAAACATAAATACCTACATCTACATCTTTCATGCTTGTGAGTACTTGCCTATGAATTCTTTTCCTCTTACCATATAATTGAAATTATCTGGATATGAAAAGCTTTGTATTTATTGCTGACTCATTAGAAGCAATCATTTGTATCTCACACAGTATCACATTTTAATATTTTAGGAATTCCAGAGCATGTAGTAGTATTTCAAAACAAGGTCCCAATAAAATTCATAATAGCAATCCCAATAGAATTCACTGTTTTTCTCCACCTTTTTTCAATATCAGCACATCAAAGTATAAAGGAATCAATGTTCTTCTTCTTTTTTGCCACACTTTCCACTTTTTGGTCTAGGGTACTTCATTGCTCCCTCTGTTTCTATTACCTGGGCTATTGGTTTGCTAGGGCTTCCACAAGAAAGTGTGACACATGAGTGGTTTAAGCAACAGAATTGTACTTTCTTATAGTTCTGGAGGCTAGAACTTCAAGATAAAGATGTCAGCAGGGTTTGTTTCTTATGAGGCCTTTCTCCTTGGCTGGTGGATGACCATCTTCTCTTCCCTGAGTTTTCACTCTGTGCCTGCCTGTATTCAAATTTCTGCTTCTTTTAAGGACACCAGTCGTATTAGGTGAAGGCCCAGCCTAATGGCCTCATTTGAACGTAATTGCTTCTTAAAGATCCTGTCTCCAAATATGGTTACATTCTAAGCCACCGGGGGTTAGAACTTCAACATATGAATTTGGCAGGGGTTAGGGGTGTGGGGACACAATTCTGCCCTTAAATACCTCATACAACATCTCAGATGTTTATATTTGTTAAGTTTATATGAATGTCCACTGTGCCAGCATATTTTCTCCATAAACACGATTTCAGCTTAATGCAAAGCTTCTTATCTAGAGCCCATGGGCTACATGGAGCAAGGGTCCATAAACATGCTGAAATCATGTGCCAAAATGTATTGTGTTATACATTATGATCACTTTTCTATCAGTCTCTTAAAATGTTTGTTATGCAAAAAAAAAAAAAAAAAAAAGGATCTAATGACTGACATAAAGGGTTTTTGTCTTGTTCATCTCACAATATCTTTCCAATAAATAACAAGCACTCCACCTTTTGTTTCTGTATTCAGCAAACACATCTATAGCATTGCATAGCCCTGACAATGTGCCAGACTCTGTTTTAAGTGCTTCCCTAATAGGATCTCATTTAATCCTCACAGGGACACTTGAGGGAGGTAATATTTACAGATGGGAAACTGAGGTACACAAAGGTTAAGTAACTTAGGTCACAGAATTAGCAAATGTCAGGGCCAGGATTCAAAACTAAATGGTCTGGGTCAAGAGTGTTAACCACTACCCTGCACTGCCTCTCCTTTCTCCTACTATGCACGAGAATTCCAAGCCATATTATTTGCACCCATAGAATCAATGATCTTCATTACTGTGTTAGTCTGTTCTTGCATTGCTATTAATATAAAGAAATACCTGAGATTGGGTAATTTATAAAGAAAATAGGTTTAATTGGCTCACAGGTTTGCAGGCTGTATAGGAAGCATGGTGTTGGCATCTGCCTGTCTTCTTGGGAGGCCTCTGGAAACTTATAATCATGGTGGAGGGTGAAGGGGGAGCAGACAGGTCATGTGGCCAGAGCAGGAGCAAGAGAGTGGGGAGGCGTCACACACTTTTAAACAACTAGATCATGCAAGAACTCACTATCCTGAGAAGAGCACCAAGAGGATCGTGCTGGACTATTCATGAGAAATCTTCCTCCATGATGCAATCATCTCCCACCAGGCGCCCCCCACCCCCAACACTGGGGATTACATTTCAACATGAGATTTGGATGGGGAGAAATATCCAAACTATATCAATAACTATTGACATGACTTACATTTTTACCCAAAACTTACGGTGAGAAGGAATTTGAAAGTTCTGTAAAAGCACTTGCCGTGTATGCATCTCACTTTGGTAACTGCTAGTATTAGAGCTTTCTACCTCGAGGTAGTCAATAATTTTGTGTTTCCACAATCATGCATTCAAGCACATCCAAACTTCCTAAATTAAACCCTTCTATTTGCCCGGGATGTAGGAACAGTGATAATTGCATCTAAACTCAATAACTATCAGAAATTGCTTTAATAATACAAATAACAATCTTTAAAACTTTATCAGGCTTTCTAGAATGTCACAGTATGTTGACCTAAAAGGAAGAAGCAGAGGCAGAATTAATAAAAGTAGAGAGTTTATTTGGCCCAAGCTTGAGGATTGCAAGCATAGATTCAAGTTGCCCTGAATATATACTCCTATTAGCAGATGTGACAGGTAGGTTATTAAAGGAAAAAAACATTTTTTTTTAAAAAAGGAAAAGACAGAGTTCCTAAATTGTTAACCAAAAATCTACATTAAAATAACAAGTTATTGATTTTTGTATCACAAACTCCAGAAACATGAAGACTATGAGTGAAGCAGCAAGTCAAGAACAAAATGCCTTTAAACAATTGCCTCCAGGCAGGCGTTGGTGGGAGTGGAAGTCCTAATACTCCTGTCTTTCTGGGCCTGATAAATGACTGAAGTCTCAAACTCACGCCTTTCTGGAACTGATGCATTTTGCATAGCTCACATAGCTCAGACTTCTCTGAGTTATTTTTCTTTTCTCAATCATTTTATGTCTACCCAACATTTTGAACGGAGGGAAAAAAAGATTCTCAATACAATTTAACTTTCTCCTAGGCTTTGAAAGAACAATAGTACTGTCAATGGGCTTCTTTAAGTAGAACATTCTATCATTTGCCTTGGGCTGGGGTGGGGACAGGGGTTAGCCAGACCGCACTTTAAGGATTCCAGTGGCTGCCTAATCTCTACTTACTTTTACCTTCCAACCCCAGGGAGAATAAGAAGTGCCTTATTCCCTCGGGCAAAAGATGCTTAATTAACAAAACACAACTGACAAGGAAAGTAAATACTAGTGACATCTTTCTGTAATTGGGAAATACTGGTATGCACCCAGTTTTTCAGAAATTATAGCTGTAACCATGCAGCCTTGTAATATTGCAACTGGTATTTGTTCTGATACTTTTTGGAAACTCAATATACGTGTAAGGAAACGGGATACATTTTTAAGGCATTCGTAGTCCTATATGCCTTAGGACTGTGTCAAAATTCCTTAAGTAAATGAAAATGGGAGCTCCTAGACTGAAGGTTGCCAACAGTGAAGTGAATAATTTAGTAAGGGCTTACATATTTATGCATTTCTTCTGCTGAGCTTCTTGGCATACTTTCTGAGTGACAACTGCAGTGGGAAATTGGAAAATTTTGTGAATGATTCTCTTTGAATCTATTGGAGTAAATGTACAACATCCTAACGGGTGAAAGATGGTGTGGTGAGTGAACACCTCCTGCATGGAAATTGTCAATCCGAGTATTTCAGCTAGCTCACCCATTAAATCAGATCACTACCTAATCAATTACTAGATGATCAGTAGTAAAGACAGCCTGAAATTCCAAACAAATAATGCTTGGGCCAGTGTCTAAGGCACAAGTGTAATTTCCTGAAAAAGGCAACTGGTTAAGTCACAGGACATCAGTGGCTTAATTACTTTCCATGTTTTTATTTTTGTTGTCAAATCAAATGTCTAGACTAGAAATAACTCCCTCCTCTTGTAAGTTTTGTAGACCTAAAAGGAAGAGGCTGAGGCACAACATACCGTGTAAAGAGTTTACTTGAGCCAAAGTGAGGACAGCTGTCTGGAAGACTCAGACCCCAGTAATCTTGGATATGAGCTTCCCTTGGCTTTTATTTTAAGCACATTCTTAAAGGCAAAAAAGAGGGAAAGGGAGTGGGCTGATATAAAATTGCTTTGTATAAACCCAGGAATTCTTACGGGTTTATAGAAACAACACCCGTTAGTAATTGGCTATACACTGTTAAGCTACAGGGTGTGGGTAACTGCGTCCAGTGCAGCATTCTTAGGTGAATTTATGGCTATTTGCGGCACTAGCAAGCAGTTTCAATAGATGAATACAGAGCTCCAAGGGGGGAGTAGTGCGTGATTGCTGCCTCATTGTCATGTCTCTCTGGGCCTGATCAGTTACAAAGACTTGCACTCCTCAGATAAAAGTTCTTTTCTTAGTATTCATTTTTCAGAAGAAAAAGATTCAGCTGTATATATACAGGTTTAAAAATGCTTCCTCCAAAGTTCGTAGAGATAAAGAGATTTACCTAAGATCATGTTTTTCAGGCTCACCAATTTTCAATAAATTCAGCCTCTTCCCAGGTGCGTGCTCTGGAGAGGCAGACTTTGTTTGAGGTGGTAACGATCACCACCACTGAGGAAAGGAGCTTTCGGGAAGCTGTCGTGCAGGTAAGACCGTTATTACCCAGAAGAAATCGATCAGGACTCTCACAGGAACTCTTGAATGCTCAGACAAAGACAGTCTGTCAGTGAGGATCCCAGACACCATATGCAGCTTCTCCCTCTGACCCCAGTGAACTCACCAGGGCAGCTGGGAAGCATAGTCCACTCAGTGGCGCTCAGGTGGCCCTGAGTCCTGATCCTAGGCTGGGTGCAAAAGAAGCCACTTTAAAACCAGAGAAGCTGTCTTGGAAGGGTAAGTCTCCTTTAGGTAGAACTGCACTGCTTCACATGTGAAAAAGTCTGCCCATGATGTTTAGAGAGTAACCAAGTTATTGTTTTCAAACTGTTGCTTCCAAAGGGCCTTATAGTTTTCTTTCTTCCCTTTTAGTGAGACTGTAGATGACGTAGATGATATGTAACTGTAAAATATAACCCGTATAATTATAATGATGGATGCACAGTTGTGGATTATTTGCATTTTAGAGCACATGTCCCAGTTCCTTTTGGATCTCTTATTCCTCTGGACTGTCTGCCCTGAAGAGGGATTAATTCCTTAATTTTAAGGACTCTCAAAATTGCCCCTAGGTCACACTTGCAGACTGGGGATCCCAGCTTCCTCAATATTTCTGATTTCCTCCCTTCCTTCTCCATAAAAGGACAGATCTCTGGATGGCCTGTGGGTTAAAAATCAAATTTTCTATTGCCATAAGAGTAGCAGTAAGATTCTTGTGGGGACTTGACATGCCACACTCTTTTTTCCCCCACTCCATAACAATGATGCAGCTTACTTCCTCGAGCAGAGTTGTGTTTCAACCTAATGTGCACGTGGGCCCTTTGGGGACTCAACCTTCTCCTCTGGGTGAGAAATTAAGCCAGGTGGCAGTGATAAAGCAATCCAAGCAACCGGGTCTTCAGACAGGGCCAAAACTTCTCACTGTCCTTGTATTGGGAAGGGACCGGACGGGGTTGGCAGCTGGTCTAGGGTCTCAGCTGCCACATGGGGCAAGGAATCAAAGATGCACATTTAAAATGCGAGTGCTTGTTTCCAATCTGTTTTACTAATATTGTAGCAAGCTTAACTGCTGGTGCTTGGGGCATGAGAAATTCACTGACGAGATTTGCTCCTATTAAGGTGGTTTAATTGATAGCACTTGGCAGTGAGATCATGCTTTCCTTCTCTTTCCTACTCTTCATACCCCTTTTGATTGTAAGAAAGAAAAGCAACACTTTCTCTTATTTTATTTATTTTTTTCCCTTGGGCTAAGTGTACAGCAGATTGTGAATGAAAAGGAAGAACCTCTAGGGGTCAGTGCAGCGTAAAAAATGGCCCAAGCTCAGGCCCTTGGAGCCGGGTCTTTAAGGTTTCAAGCATAGCTTTGTTCCTGTTTCATTCTAATGAGGGAACAGTCTCATTACTTCATGCTGAGCCCGGCTCCAGAAACAATCCCCTCGATGGTCATTTTCCTTTAATATAAATTTAAACATTTGCAATCAAAGGCAGCTCTAATTTGAAATTTAGGATTGGGAATGCTGTTTTCAAATACGATGCTTTTCACCTTTTCTGTTTGAATAGAAGTTTCTCTCCCCCTCTCGTCCTTTCATGGGTTTATGCCAGTGTAGGTGGGGACTGCTATTCTTTTACTTCTCTTTAGCTGCCCCCAATTTCTATTTCTTTTAGTGAGAGAGCCTTGGTTTTGTGTGTGTGTGTGTGTGTGTGTGTGTGACCGTGTGTCCTTTTCCTTTTGTATGTATGTGCCCCTTTGGCCTTTGTCTTTTTTTTTTTTTTTTTTTTGAGACAGAGTCTCAGTCTGTTGCCCAGGCTGGAGTGCAGTGGCACAATCTCTGCTCACTGCAACCTCTGCCTCCCAGGTTCAAGTGATTCTCCTGCCTCAGCTTCCTGAGTAGCTGGAATTACAGGCACGTGCCACCACGCCTGGCTAATTTTTGTGTTTTTAGTAGAGACAGGGTTTTACTATGTTGGTCAAGTTGGTCTCAAACTCCTGACCTCAAACGATCCATCTGCCTTGGCCTCCTAAAGTGTTGGGATTACAGGCATGAGCCACCATACCCAGCCTATCTTTTAAATTGGAAACTTTCTACTTCTTTCGCTATATTATCAAAGGATAGTTCAGTTTAGGGTACGTTGCAGGTAGTGTGGGGTTTTGTGGTAGAGATGATAAAAAAACATAGGACATGGGCAACATAGTGAAACTCTGTCTCTACAAAAAATTAAAAATTAGCTGGGTGTGGTGGTGCTTGCCTATGGTCCCAGCTATTCGGGAGGTTGAGGCGGGAGATCACTTGAGTCTGGGTGGTGGAGGCTGCAGTAAGTTATGACTCACTGTGCCACTGCACTCCAGCCTGGGTGACAGAGCAAGACCCTGTCTCAAAACAACAACAACAACAACAAAAACCCAAAAAGCACAGGACACACCAAAGTGGTAGGCTGGGATGAAGAATTCTGTTGAGATTCCTAGGCAGGCATTGCAGACTATGTCACCCAGGCTAGAGTGCAATTACTCAGAGGAAAATTGATCAGGACTCTCACATGCTCAGACAGATAGTCTGGCAATGAGGATCCCAGACACCATGCAGTTTCTCCTATTAAGCCCAATAAACTTTCCAGGGCAGCTGGGGAGCACTGTTCACTCAATGCGGATCAGGTGGCCCTGAGTCCTGATCCTAGGCCAGGTGCAAACGAAGCCACTTTAAAACCGGAGATGCAGTCTCGGAAGGGCAAAGCTCCTTTACGGAGAACTGGGTTGTTTCACAGTGTGGGTAAGACACTGGGAGTTTCTTGAGGGCATCATCTTTACTCATCAAGGTCATTTCAACTCCTCCCTTTTGCCCCTCAACTCTCCTCAGTTCTGTCCTTTCTAAATCAACATGACAGCTCTCCATGAAATGGCAAATGTTTCATTTCGAGCCTCCCTTTTTTCAGCCTGTAATTCTATATCATCTCCTGAGGCACCTGCCTCCATTAAATATGTCTTTTTGATGTACCTTCTTGTCATTCTTTTGTACTGTCACCTCTTGCTACCTCATTTTTCTCTGTCAGCCTCCTAATCTGGGGTGCTACCACTTCCCCCTCCCCTGCCGACTAACAACCCTGTGAATCCATCCTGGCACCCTGAATGTGGTCCTAGAGTCTTCCTTGGGGACTCCCTGCAGACACTACCAATTGATCAATGTCAACATGGTGGATGAAACCTCCTTTCCTGCCTCCCTTAATTGTGCCTCTCCTGCAATCCTTGATTCCATTTCATTTTGATATCCATCCTTTCCATGGATGACATCATCTCTTCTTGCTGTTTCAATTAGTACTCAGGTGCAAAAAACATGCCAATCTTTAGCTTGAGAATAAATCTTTTCCCTGACCTCTAACACTGACAATTGTTAAATTAAGTCAAAGTCACCTCTTTTCATATTTTAAGTTCAGCCTAAAGGTTTCTTCCTACATAGTGAACTGTAAACTGGATGTGTAAACAGCCTGTAATCTACTCTTGTACCAATCACGGAGAATCTGCCAATTACAGGAGGCTGACTATTCAAGTGTTCAAATAAGGGAAATGCTGAGCCATAATCAATTCAGCTGTTTCTGTACCTCACTTCTGTTTTCTGGACCTCACTCCCTTTTTCTGTTCATAAATCTTAACCTACCATGTGGCAGGCCCAGAGTCACTCTGAACCTATTCTGGTGTGTGTGGCTGCCTGATTCACAAATTGTTCTTTGTTCAATTAAACTCTGCTAAATTTAATTTGTCTTTAGTTTTTCTTCTAACATAGTTCTATAACCAATGCAATTTCTCCATCTGGAACTCCTACAAACATTTTCAATTTAGCATGTCCAAAACCAAGCTCATCATACGCCCCCAAATCTCAGTGGCCTGTATTCTCCACCTTTATTAATGGCATCATTATCCATCTGGTAGACCAAGCCAGGTGCCTCTCTTCCTCTGTTTTAATTCCTCACACTCCTGACCCATCATGGCTTCTTCCTTTCCCTCAAAATTCAACTGTAACAAAGGGCATATATGAGGTGCCAAATGAGTAAAATAGGTAATTATTTGGTGGAGAGGGCTTTAGTTATTTTTTTATTTTTATTTTTTTGAGACAGAGTCTCACTCTGTCATCCAAGCTAGAGTGCAGTGGCCTGATCTCTGCTCACTGCAGCCTCTGCCTCCCAGGTTCAAGCACTTCTCCTGCCTCAGTCTCCTGAGTAGCTGGGATTACAAGCATGTGCCACCACATCTGACAAATTTTGGTATTTTTAGTAGAGACGGGGTTTCACCATGTTGGCCAGGCTGGTCTCGAACTCCTGAAATCAAGTGATCCGCCTGCCATGGCCTCCCAAAGTGTCAGGATTACAGGCCTGAGCCACTGTGCCCAGCTGCTTTTTTGTAATCTGTTAAACCACCCTTCCCATCTGACCATCCTATGTAAACATACATTGTAAGTATAATGATATAGTTTCTTTGCAAACACAGCTTCTCCATGCAACCTCTCATTTGAGGAAAGCCACCCATAAACTTTTGCATAAGAGTTTTGGAGCTTTCTGCATAGGCAAGATATCTTAAGCATAAATATAGTCATGCCACTTCCCAACTTAACAAATATCTCTCTCTTTCTCTCTCTCTCTCTCTTTCTCTCTGTCTGTCTCTCTCTGTGTATATGTGTATCTTTGCCTAAAACATAAATCCTAAACCTCTTAGCATGTTATCCAAGGCTTTATCTGGCTCCACGCTCCCTTTCCAACTATATTTTCTGCCCATTCCTTCTCCTACGTCCAGCCCCCATGCCTGGCATGTTTCTTACACACTTAATTAATTGACATTTTCCATGACAATTTCCTTGCAATTCTGTTTGGTGCACCTTTTCCTACTAATTCTCTATTTGGTCACTGTGCTTTAAAAAAAAATATATATATATATATATATTTTATTGCAGTTTAGGTTCTGGGGTACATGTGCAGAACATGGAAGATTGTTGCATACGTACATACACAGCAATGTGGTTTGTTGCCTCCATCTCCCCATCACCTATATCTGGCATTTCTCCCCATGTTATTCCTCCCCAACTTCCCTATCCCCTGCTGTCCCTCCCCTATTCCCCCACAAAAGACCCCAGTGTGTGATGCTCCCCTCCCTGTGTCCATATGTTCTCATTGTTTAACACCCACCTATGAGTGAGAACATGCGGTGTCTGATTTTCTGTTCTTGTGTCAGTTTGCTGAGAACAATGGTTTCCAGGTTCATCCAT
>CAUYLG010067318.1:0-22471 GCA_963573385.1 Cacajao melanocephalus
GCTGGTGTCCGAGTCCTCTGACGTCCTGCCCAAGTGAACAGCTGCAACAGCCCCTCCCAGCCTGCCCCTCCTGAGGCTGCCCCAGAGCCCAGGAGGGAGGCCCCTGTGCAGGGGAGCACAGGGAACAGGAGACCCACCTAAGGCTCAGCCCTAGCCCTCAGCCTACCCGTGGGGAGTTTACTGCCTGGGGATCCCCTTTGCCCATGCCTCCAGCTGCAAAACAATTCAATTGCTTTTTTTTTTTTTTGGTCCAAAATAAAATCTCAGTTAGCTCAGACAACTGTCCTCGCTGTGTGTGCGTCTGATGTCCACCGGGGTGGGAGGGAGGTGGTCAGGAGTCAGAAGCTGGGAGGGGTCCAGGAAGCAGAGGTTCACAGTGGGAAAATCTGACCTCAGCTGTTCCCAAAGAGGCTACTTCGTTGAAACCTGGTTGACACCTTGGTTGTTGCTATAGGTCTCCACCCCTGTATAATAGTCACCGACCTGTGCGTAGTGCTTTCTGATAATACCAAGGTTCATTTGATCTATGCAGCAAGGCCCAAGAGGCAGGCAGAGCAAGTTTTTGAGGGCATTATCAGTAGAGAGCTCAGTGTGCTTCCCCTACACCTTGGCATTAGGACTATTTGCATATTAGGAAAGCCAGGCTCAGCAAAGCCAAGTAATTGGCTCACCTAGAAACTGGCAGATCTGGCATTGGAACCTAGAGCTTTCCAGCTCTCAGGCTTGTATTCCTCCTTGGCCAGGCATCTGGCTTTTCCTTGTGGCCAGACATGTCTTTTTATCACCTTCAATCTTTGCAGTCAGGGACTGAGGTGTCCTGGCTTTTCTACCCCCTCAGAAGTCCAGAGTCTATTCTCAGCGATTGGGTGTGTCATGTCCACAATTTCTAGAAGCCGAGATTGTCTGGGACTTGGCTCTGATATGTGGGCTCTTCCCTGCCCCACTCAGTCACAGCCACCACCCCCTTCCTATCCTTTTTGCATGCTGTGTGTATGATAGAAAGGGTGTGTCTGCATTCTGTGTTTGCACATGGAGGGTGTACTGTGTGTGCATGGGTGTGCACAATGTGTGAAGGGGTTTGCCTGACTGTTGAGACAACCTCCATGGTTCAGGGTGGGAAGGGTTAGGACACAGGTGGGTGGAGCGGTGCATCCCCACAGTCCTGCTCCACTGCCACTAGCACAGAGTTCTAGGCAGCCACCCTGTCCATTTGGCATTGGACTGAGTGCACAAGCCCTTAGTGGGACTGAGATGGAGGCATTTCCAGACTTTCTGAAACACCAACAGAGATTAGACAGAGACAGGGAGAGGGTACCGTGAGTAGGGACAGGCTGGTGCAGGAAGCTCCTGTTGGGTTCTGCTGTGGGATCTCTCTCCAGGGCTCCTGTTCCTGGGCCCTCAGGTTCTCAGCCCCTGGGCTCCCCTCTGAGGGCCCCATCTCTGCATTCCCTCACTACTCACCTCAATGGAGCTGGAACCCATACCGAGCCCAAGAACCCCCTACTGACAACCCCTCCCACCCAGTCCCAGGGCCAGGCTCAGGGATCTGCACGCTGTCATCTTAGTTGGTAGTAACATCAGCAATGCCCTTACCCAGAGCACTGTCTATTTTGGCAGTGGCCCACAGTAAGAAATTCATTTTATCATGATCTGCAAACACACACACACACACACACACACAACTGAAACAAAAATTTCATGAAACAATACCAACCTTCTGCCTTCTGCTCACATTAACCTGGCCCTCAGCAGGGACTAGGAATCAGGTGGGTGTTGTTAGGGCAGTCACAGCCCCCGTGAGAAGGATCTCTTACCATGGGTGCCCTAAGTAAATATTTTCAACTGTGCCCCACCCAATCCTCCCTTAAGTCAGTCACCTGTGTTATCAGGCCCTGTTCCCAGAAGCAGGCATGCTGGGGGCAGCCAGGGGCCCCACCAGATAGTCTCCACGCCCTGGGTGTTTGCTCAGGGAAAGGCAGGATGGCTCTGGGGGTAGAATTCTCTTTCTCTCCCTCCCCGCTTGCTTCTTCCAAGTTCTGGTGTATTTACCATGGGATCAAGGTCACCCAGCATTAAGGGGACTCACCTCCCATTTATCTTTCAGAAACTGCACAGACAGAAGAGCTGGAAATCCAACTCTCACTTAGATGAGGAAACTCAGGAAGGATGGGAGCTGACATTCTTTTATTTTTTTATTTTTTTTTTTGAGATGGAGTTTCGCTCTTATTGCCCAGGCTTGAGTGCAATGGCTCGATCTTGGCTTACTGCAACCTCTGCCTCCCAGGTTCAAGCTATTCCCCTGCCTCAGCCTCCTGAGTAGCGGGACTACAGGTACTCGCCACCATACCCAGCTAATTTTGTGTTTTAGTAGAGACGGGGTTTCACCATGTTGGCCAGGATGGTCTCAACCTCCTGACCTTGTGATCCACCCATCTCAGCTTCCCAAAGTGTTGGGATTACAGGTCTGAGCCACTGCGCCCAACCCCCCCCCCTTTTTTAGAGATAGAATCTCACTCTGTCACTCAGGATGGAGTGCAGTGACACAATCTCCGGTTACTGCAATCTTTGCCTCCTGGGTTGAAAGGATTAAAGGTGCTTGCCATCACACCTAGCTAATTTTTTTTGTGTTTTTAGCAGACATGGAGTTTCACTATGTTGGCCAGCCTGGTCTCAAACTCCTGACCTCATGATCCACCCACCTTGGCCTCCCAAAGGGCTGGGATTACAGGTGTGAACTACCATGCTTGGCCTTTTAATTTTTTTTAATGTATTTATTTATTTTGAGACAGAATTTTGCTGTTGTCCAGGTTGGAGTGCAGTGGTGCTATCTCAGCTCACTGCAACCTCCACCTCCTGGATTCAAGTGATTCTCCTGCCTCAGCCTCCCAAGTAGCTTGGATTACAGGTGTGTACCACCATGCCCGGCTAATTTTTGTATTTTTAGTAGAGATAGAGTTTTGCCATATTGGCCAGGCTGGTCTCAAACTCCTGGTCTCAAGTGATCTGTGTGACTCAGCCTTTCTAAGTGCTGAGATTACAGGCATGGGCTACTGTGCTGAGGCAACAATTTTTTTTGAATAAGTAACAAATACATTTTACATGTAATTCAAAAGTACAAGAGGACCCTTTGCCAGTCATCCCGTTTCTCTTCCAGAGGGCGACTAATGCTACCAGTTTCTTGTGATTCATTCCAGATAGAATTTATTACATATAGTTACGTATGACATACATGCATACATTTCTATCTATCCTTCATGAAGGGTATTGTATTATATGTGTTGCCACATGTCTTGTTTTAGCATTCACTCAATGCCTGTTCCTTCCATATCAGTATGTGAGGTTGCTTCCCCACTCTTCTTTACAGCTCCATCATATTCTACTTCAGGATGTGTCGCAATTTACGTCACCAGTCCTCTGTTGGTGAGTCTTTTGCTATGACAGTGGTGAGGATATCTGAATAATTCCTACAAGTGGAATTGCTGAAGCAAAATGTATGCACATTTGAATTTTAGTAGACATTTAAAAAAAAGCTTGATTTCTTATGGGACCGAATTTTAGTGTTTTGGAAAATTTACATATATAGAAGATTCCTGTCTGACTACTCCAGATGAACCAGGCATTATCCCCCACTTTCCTCCACCCTGCCTTTCCAATGTAACACCCCAGGAATAAAATGATGTGTCTCCCAAGCATCTGTGGACTCTTCTGCAGATATTATCATTCCAAGGTTTTGCTCTGCCTGCCTGGTGAGCTGGGCTAAGGTGGTCTAGGAGCTCTCGTGTAGTAGGGGGATCTGAAAGTGGGCTAAGAACGGAGGGCCAGGCAGACTCGAGTGTAAGGTGGTGGGAATGGAGGCGTGAATGTTAAAGCAAGGCTATGACAATGCATACAGCACATACACTTCATGAAGGATAGACAGAAATGTGTGCATGTATGTCCCTAGGTAATTACATCTCATAGATTCTACCTAGTGGGAATGGAGGAGGAGGCACCACTGCAAGGAAGGGGAGGCAAGGAGGGAGACCAGCATGGTGGGCAGCCCCTAGTTCAGTGTCGGTGCTGCCCTTTTACACGTCGTGGTGGGCACAGTTACTTTGTCTAGCCAGCACCCCTTGCCCCTTCTTCTCGTAACAGCACTCCCCCACATCCACTCCTGCCACACCCCAGTTCTTTTCAGGAACTGCTTCTCCCTAGCTCACAGGACATCTGCCTGGGCCCACTGGGTCCACAATGGACCAGCCTTGGCCAGTCACAGGGACTTTTGATTCTTCTTTGCAGAGGCATATGGTAGGTACATACAATAAAATGCAAAAAGTGCTTTCATGGGGTGTGTACAACCTCGTGAGTTTTAATGTACAACATTTCCTATATCACAGAAGGTTCACTTGGGTGCCTCGCCAGAGTACACTTTTCTTAGCAGACTTATTTTTTAAGAGCAGTTTTAGGTTCATAGCAAAATTGAGCAAGAGGTAGAGGGTTCTCATATACTTTCTACCCCTATACCTTCATCCCACACCAGAGGGCTACATTGTTACAACATTATCAGCCTCATCAACATCCACTTCAGATGGCTACATTTGTTATAACATCAACATCCAGCTCAGAGGGCTACATTGTTACAACATCAACATCCACCTCAGAGGGTTACATTTGTTACAATTGATGAACCTACACTGATACATTATCATCACCCACAGTCCATGGTTACATTAGGGTTAACTCTTGGTGTTGGACATTCTATGGGGGGCATGTAGCCACCATTACAGTACTATACAGAACAGTTCACTGCCCCCCAAATCAGAGTGCATTCTCAAAAATATGAATCAGCCAGGCTCGGTGGCTTATGCCTATAATCTCAGCACTTTGGGAGGCCGAGGTGGGCAGATCACAAGGTCAGGAGTTGGAGACCAGCCTGACCAACATGGTGAAACCCTGTCTCTACTAAAAATACAAAAATTTGCCAGGTGTGGTGGTGTGTGCCTGTAGTCTCATCTACTCAGGAGGCTGAGGCAGGGGAACTGCTTGAACCCAGGAGGTAGAGGTTGCAGTGAGCTGAGATCACACCACTGTGCTCCAGCCTGTGGGACAGAGCGAGACTTTGTCCCTCCCCCCCAAACAACAACAACAACAAAACGAATCAGATTCAGTTACTTCCTTATATGGAAAACCCTTTCCTTTCAACACCCAGGATAAAGCCCTAAATCCTGACTTGGCCCACAGGGTGTGCCTCCTCTGAGGCCTCATCCTGGCCACTCTGTCCCCTGCTCTGAGCCAGTGGTGCAGGCTTTTCAGGGCATAGCCCACATGGAGTTTTCTTTTGCTCAGGGCATTGCATGGCCGGTCTCCTGCTTGGAACACACTGCCCTTCCCACACGCAGAGGAACTTCCTTGTCACTCCCAAGCTTTCCGCTCAAATGTAGCTTCCCTAGGAAAGTTTTCTAGACACCACTAACGGAGTGGCATGTTTCTATGGTAAGTTCCCAAGGCACCCTGTATTTTCTCCTCGTAATTCACAGTCACTCATTCATCTGTAGAGGTATTTTGTTAATATCAGCCTTATTCCATACACTGTAAGATCCTTGGGGGGCAGGGACCACACCACGTGTGTCTGGTTCTCCACTGATTCTTCAGTGCTTAGCAGAGTGCCAGACACACAGTAGTCAATAAAAATTATCAAATAAAAAGGAAGGGATCATTTCCATATTGATGGCCATCTATTCTTTTTCTGCAATTTTAACCCTTTTAAACTCTTTCCATTTGGGGAGACAGATCAATTTGCTCAGACCTAGTCCAGAAACAGCTGATGGATTGATCTTTTAAAACATTTCCCCACAAAGTGGCCTTGAAGAAATTCTGGACCATACCCGGCCAGCAACTGACACCCTTTAAGTGCCTGAGGAAGTGGTGAGCAGAGCGGAGTTAGGGCAGAACTTGACTTGCGACATTGTCTAGAGTGTGCGTCTGGTGACTGGGAGCTGGGGAGAATGGTGGCGGAGGTGAATACAAGGACACGTAACACAGGATCCTTGTCCTCAAACTCTTTCCAGCTGACCTGGAAAAATAATACATATTCCAGAAAAATCAATTTTATTTGTTCAGAGCAAACATTGGACATCTAGGGTGAACCAGGCCTTGTCTCAGACACAGGATGGAGGAGGAGGAAGGACTGGGTGTTTGGAACACAGTAAAGTGAGGAACAGTATGCTTGGTGGGCCCTGGGGATTTAGTGAGGCACTGAACCCTGGTGGTCCCCCAATACCTGTTCTTTCCTTTTTCTCAGTAATTAGAACCCTATTTTTTAGTTGGGCATATGGCTACTCGGAATACAGACGTTTTCCTGCATTGTTTATAGTTAAGCTGTGGCCATGTGTCAGAGGGATAGAAGTGGAAATGGAGGGTATGGGCTCTAAGAAGTGTCCTTAAAGGGAGAGGAAGTGTGAACTGCTTCTTTCACCCCTCCTTTCTGCTGGCAGGAATGCATGCATAATGGCCGCAGTTTAGCAGCCATGTTGGACCATGAGGTGACCTGGTGAATGGAAGCCACCCTTGGCTGAGCAAAGGAGAGGTGGGATCTGGGTCCCTGCCATCAAGCAGGGCCATACTAGCCTTGGACAGGTTATCTCTATAGGTCTGGGAATTGAGGGAGAAACATCTGTCTGGATTGAGCCACTGTGTTTTTTTTTTTTTTTGTTACTCCCAGCTAGAGCAAATCCTAAGACTGAGCGCATCAGCCTGTCTCAGAGGCGTGGCTGCCGGGGCGGCTGGGCGATGAGCAGAGAGAGCCCTGGCAGGGAAGGAAACTGATCTCCACATTCTCGGCTTGCTCTGGGACGTCTGAGAAGTCCTTCCCCTCTCTGGGCCTTGGTCTCCTTTTCTTGAACAAAGAGCAAGGGCTGGACTTTGTGTTTTTCATAATACCTTTGGGCCCATCCACTTAATTCTCTGGACATTTTGGTGGGTCACAGAGGCCTGGGATGCAGGTCTGAGAAATTTGTAGTTGATCTCAGTAGTAGTGGAGATTGTTGGAGATTGTTTTTCTTTCCTTTTTTTTTTGGATGGAGAGGGATGGAGTCTCAGTCTGTTGGCCAGGCTGGAGTGCAGTGGCATGATCTCAGCTCACTGCAACCTCTGCCTCTCGGGTTCAAGTGATTCTCGTGCCTCAGCCTCCCCAGTAGCTGGGATTACAGGTGTATGGCATAACTCCTGGCAAACTTTTGTATTTTTAGTAGAGATGGGGTTTCACCATGTTGGCCAGGCTGGTCTGGAACTAACTCCTAGTGATCTGCCTGCCTCGGCCTCCCAAAGTGCCAGGATTATAGGTGTGGGCCACTGCTCCTGGCCTATTTTTCTTTTTCTTTTTTTTTTTTCCAGGGTGGGTGGTGGGGAGCAAGGAAGTGAGTTGGAGGAAGCAGTTTTAGGAAGATGGGGCCTGACATCCTCTGCAAGGGACACATGATTAAAGTCAGCACAGTGGAATAAGCCCTGGAGGAGGAGGAGGCAGAAGACCTAGGTGGGCCCTGGCTCTAGCACTCATGGGGATCTATGACCCTGAGCGTGTTGCCTCCCTGCTCTGAACTTCAGTTTGCTGCCAGTGAAATGGGGACAACCAGACTGTAGTATGGTTGTGAGGATTAGATGCAGTAATGTTTATTAAGATGATGATGCACGTGAAGGTATTTTGCAAACTGTAAATGAAGACACATGCTCTTTCCCTTAGGATCCCCTTCGAGGCAAATTCTCTCTCTGCCCACTTCTGTGTCCCTCACCCACCCCAGGGCACCACATTCACTTCCTCCATTCAGATTTTCTTTTTCTTTTTTTTTTTCATTTTGAAAGCAGGTACTGTTTATTAATTGACCATATTAGAAAAATAATCATGGGGCTGGGAGTGGTGGCTCATGCCTGTAATCCCAGCACTTTGGGAAGCCAAGGGAGGAGGATCACCTGAGGTCAAGAGTTCAAGACCAGCCTGGCCAACATAGTGAAACCGTGTCTCTACCAAAATTACAAAATATTAGCTGGGTGTAGTGGCAGGTTCCTGTAATCCCAGCTACTCAAGAGGATGAGGCAGGAGAATCACTTGAACCCAGGAGGCGGAGGTTGCAGTGAGCTGAGACCATGCCATTGCACTCCAGCCTGGGCAACAGACGGAGACTCCATCTCAAAAGAAAAGAAAAAAAATAAAGCAAAAAGAGGGATTAGGTGGCTCACGCCTGTAATCCCAGCACTTTGGGAGGCCGAGGTGGGCGGATCAGCTGAGGTCGGAATTTCGAGACCAGCCTGACCAACATGGAGAAACCCTTTCTCTCCTAAAAATACAAAATTAGTCAGACATGGTGGCGCACGCCTGTAATACCAGCTACTTGGGAGGCTGAGGCAGGAGAATCACTTGAACCTGGGGAGGCAGAGGTTGCGGTGAGCTGAGATCGCACCATTGCACTTCAGCCTGGGCAACAAGAGTGAAACTCCATATCAAAAAAAAAAAAAAAAAAAAGGAAAATAATTATGGTAGACACCTAGTTCATCCTTCCAATATGCCTGTTGATGCAGTCTTCCTGCTACCAACATTCACTTTCTACAAAACGGGTGGTCTTTTTCTTTATTCCACCTCATGGAAAGGATAATTTGAAGGGCGACAGGAAGTTATTTGCTTCGTTGAACAGAGTTTTCCAACAGTATAGATCTAATGAATCAGATCCTCCATGCATCCTCTTCCTTTTCTTATTTACCAAGAGATAGAGCAATCAAAGTGTTCTCTGTCAAGGCAGCTCACTTCTTATTGATTTTGTCAAAACCACACTTGTGGATTAGTTCATTTGCTGACTTCAGATTTGGGTACCCCCATGCAATATATGGCTCTACAGTCCTCAGCACATTAATGGAAGCCCTGTTGAGCTTCACAAAGCTTCCACTGAAGATTTGACGAAGGTGAAGAAGCTGTGACACCTTTTGGTTTTGTGGGCTCACACTATGGATACCTCTGATTCTGATGACAAATGCCAACTTGGATTGGTTCTGCAGGTACATAGAGGCTGCCAGCTTTGCTTGCCATCTCAGCCATTTGAATCGCAGTTCTATCCATCTGCCTATATTCCTTGAGATAGTGCTTCACTTTTCCATAGATAAGCTTCCTCCTAGCATTTTTTTTTTTTTTTTGAGATGAAGTTTCACTTTTGTTTCCCAGGCTGGAGTACAATGGTGCAAGCTTGGCTCACTGCAACTTCTGCCTCCAGGGTTCAGGCGATTTTCATGCCTCAGCCTCCTGAGTAGCTGGGATCACAGGCACTCGCCACCATGCCCAGCTAATTTTTGTATTTTTGGTAGAGATGAGGTTTCATCTTGTTGGCCAGGCTGGTCTCAAACTCCTGACCTCAGGTGATCCACCTGCCTTGGCCTCCTAAAGTGCTGGGATTACAGGTGTGAGCCACCGTGCCCGGCCCCCCTGGCCCTCTTTGCCTTTTGAAGCATAGTTTGAGTAAACTTCTTTCTCAGGCAGGCAAAATAATATGGGAAAAAGCTCAGATTTTTCCAGGACACCTCCATGGTCCCAGCCGGAAAAGAGCTCCATTCCGGTTTTCCTCCTCACATCTGTATTAGGTTTCATTTCCAAAACGTTCAGGAAGGGTCTGCCTTGTCTGATCCTCACATGTGCGCTGTGAGGCAGATTCAAAGCCCATTTTATAGCCCTGGACTGGCAGGTCGCTTGCTCAGGGTCACCTAGCCATTTGGATGCCACATGGATCAGAACAAAGGGCTCTAAATCTGAGCTGTTTACAGATTTTTCCTGCCCAGACTCTTCTAACCTAGCAGAAGCTTTCAGGCTTGGAGGAGAGGACCCGAGTGGACCACGCTGGATGGGCCTGCCGTGGGGTAGGGTGATCTTCACTGGCCAGTAAGTTCTCTTTACCCGGGCTCCAAGCGCCCCCTGGAGAGCATTGTGGGGAGTGTTCAGCCAAACACAACGCAGTGCAGCTGGATCCTGGCTTCCAGATGGCCCCAGACACTACCTTTCCTTCCAGCTGTGTCTACTTTTGTGTGTTTACTGGAACAGTAAGACTTGTGAAATTAAATAATTCAAACTTAAAGATGTTGGCATGTTAAATTATTTTGAGCCTTGAGAGGAAGATAACTATGTGGCCTGAGCCACACACATGAAGCTGTGACTTCCTCCTTTTCCTGTAAATGATTAGAAATAACCAAATAGTGTCAGAGATAAGATACCCTCAGATCATTACCTCTCCTCATGGAATGTTAACGCAATCTTCTCTGGAACGTAGCAAGCTGTAATCAATCAAAGCGCTGTGACCTGTGCACTGACTTTGTATGGAAAATGTGGAAGCCTGTTAGACTTCTCTGTTTCTGCCTGTAGAAGTAAAACCGTGGGAACACTGATTCTGTTCCTTTGAAGTCTGTCTTTTCTGGGAGGCCATCTGGTTGGCTAGCCTCAAACTTTTTTTTTTTTTTGAAACAAGGTCTCAATCTGTCATCCAGGCTGGAATGCAGTGGCTCAGTCTCAGCTTACTGAAGCCTCTACCTCCTGGGCTTAAGCAATCCTCCCACCTCAGCTCCCCAAGTACTTGGCATTACAGGTGCATGCCACCACACCAAGCTAATTTTTTGTAGTCCTGGTAGAGATGGGGTTTTGCCATGTTGCCCAGGCTGGTCTTGAATTCCTGAGCTCAAGTAATCTGCCTATCTTGGCCTCCTAAAGTGCTGAGATTACAGGCGTGAGTCAACACACCTGGCCTACTCTCAAAGTCAAATAAACTCAATACTTAGGCACATTTTTTGACTCTCATGGTTAAAAGTTGACATAACAAGCCAGGCACGGTGGCTCATGCCTGTAATCCCAGCACTTTGGGAGGCTGAGGCAGGCAGATCACAAGGTCAGGAGTTTAAGACCAGCCTGACCAACATGGTGACGCCCCATCTCTACTAAAAAAACAAAAATTAGCCAGGCATGGTAGTGTGTGTCTGTAATCCCAGCTACTCAGGAAGCTGAGGCAGGAGAATCGCTTGAACCTGGGAGGTGGAGGTTGCAGTGAGCCAAGATCACACCACTGCACTCCAGCCTGGGCAACAGAGCGAGACTTCATCTCAAAACAAAACAAAACAAAACAAAACACCTTGACAGAATATAGGACCTTTTTTTTTTTTTCCCCTAAGGGGATCAAAATTTTAAATGCCAGTGGGGACAGGCAGCTAAGGTAAAAGAGTAAAGTAGGTCTGCAAGAAAGTGTAGACAGACACATGCTGTTTGCACTTTAGAAACTTTGGCATATTCCTTGTGTTCACAAAGAATTCTGCTTTGCCTTACTGTTTTTGAAGCATATGGGGCTCTCATTCTCTCACATAGATTGAAATGTGGACACGAGTGTGGTTTAGTTTTCTGTTTCTCCTCTGGCTTTGCTCTTCCACTTGGGTGAGAAATCTGAGGGGCTCGGGAGTGCACACACCCAGAAAGGGCCTGTGTCCTGAAGTCCTGTCCAAATGGTCTAAGCATTCTTCCTGAGCTGCTCGGCCTTCTTCCCCAGGCCCCACTTCCTGTGTGCTATTAGTCCTGGGGCAGCTGGGGTGGGAATTAGGGGTGTCTAGATCTTCACTGTCCAGTAAGTTCGCCACTAGTCACATATGGCTATTCCATACTTGACATGCAGCTAATCCGAATTGAAATGTTTTGAGAATATACATTATACACCCAATCTTGTAGGCTTAGTATAAGAGAAAAATAATGTAAAATATCATATTAGTAATTTTTTATATTAATTACATGTTGGAATAATATTTGGAGTACATTGGGTTAAATAAAATATATTATTAAAATTAATTTCACCTATTCTTTTTAGTTTTTAAATGTGTTTACTACTACAAGTTCCATAAGCGGCTTACATTTGTATTTAATTTACATATATATATTTTTTGAGATGGAGTCTCGCTCTGTCGCCCACGCTGGAGTGCAGTGACGGCATCTCGGCTCGCTGCAACTTCTGCTTCCCAGGTCCAAGCGTGAGGAGGCCTAGATTCTCCTCTTTCCCTGCAGCCTGCTGTCAGCCTGCCTGAACCCCTGAAGAACAGGCGCAAAGAGTGGGCTAGGGTTGATGGAAGCGGGATGGATTTGTGCAAACGGGAGAGACATCAGACTTCCACTAGGCGGCAGCAGAGGAGCAGGGAAAGAAACTGCTCTCAAGGCTTCTGCGAGCCGAGCCTGCACAACCCGCCACCCCCTCACTACATGCTCCCTCTCCCTCGAGGCCGACCTGGGAGGCTGCTGGGTTGCAGGCCACCACTAACCCACAGGGTGGCTTTGTGCAAATCAGAAGCAGCTCCCATCCTCTCGGGGAATGTAGGCTAGGGCACGACTTGGTGAGCGGAGCTTGGGGTGGATTTTAGTCCACATCCTCCTATGCCCTGTGCCCCTGGCGACCAGGGGGTCATGTGGCAGGTGGGTGGGGGGAGCTGAGGGCGGAGGGCACTGAGGAGCAGGGTGGGGCAGGCGTGCTGCGGCTGGTGAGCCCTCCGCTGCACTGTGCCCTGGAGGTTTGAGTGTCACGCGAGGCCCCAGGGGCCCCCCTCAGAGGGCGCCACGTCGCCCCACGCTAGCTCTGCGCCGGCTCCAGCCTTTCCAGCAGGTGGCGGGCTCCACCCTCCGTCCTGGAGACGGCTGAGGTCCTCGCGGGAGGTCAGCACCTGCACTGGGCTAGGGACAGGAGGGCGTGGGTAGGACCCAGGAGGACAGGCCGGCCGGCAGCAGAGCGGCCCCAGGAGAACGCAGCGGCCCGTGAGCCAGCGGCTCCGAGGTGCAGGACGCTGTCGTTTTGGAGGCTTGGAGAGGGGAGTCGGGCAGCATCCGGCAGAGCCAGGGTCAGAACTTCCGAGTCCTCACTCCCAGCCCAGTGCACCTTCCACTACAGCACTCCTTCCAGGTGATCCCAATCATGCCCCAGCCTGGCCCAAACCCTTCCCTGGAGACACCCAAGCCCCTGAGCTTGGCACTCCAGGCCCGTCTGACCCTGCTGAAGACGCTTTTGCGTGCCCCTCCGCCCCCTCACTACATCCTCCCTCTCCCCCGAGGCCGACCTGGGGGTCGTGCCCCTCCACTCCAGCAGCGGAGCTCCTGGGCTTCCCTGTGGAAGTCACACCCCCTCACACCCTTAGCCCCTGTGTGTGCTTGTGAGCCTTTCATCTTCCCAATCTAGTTAGGATTTCCTCCTCTGGAAGTCCCCTGCCCCTTCCAGGCTGGGCGCCCTCCTCCGTGCTACCCCACAGGGCTCTTGTCCCCACACCACAGCTTCTCCTGCGGAGCGTGAGCTTGGCAAGGGCACAGTCTGCCTGGAATGCACTGAGGATCCCCGTGCCTGGCCCAGAGCAGATGGTTGTGAATATCTGCTGTTACATAAAAGAAAGGCCTAATTACATTCCCTCCCTACCCTCTGCCGCAGCAGCCTTGCCATCATGGAGGGACGACAGGCAGGCAGGGGGCTGTGAGTGTGTGAGCGTGTGTGTGTGCGTGCATGTGTGCGTGCATGTGTATGGTTGGTGCACATATGGAGGGCCTCAGGCACTAGAGACAAGGAATAATTCCTATGGGAGGTTGTATGTGCATAGGCACAGACAGGCACAGACATGCACAGACAGACATGCACACACCAACCCAGAAAGATGTGGAGCTTCATACACACGGGGAGATTTATTTAAAACAACAACAATTTTCATTGAAGTGTAACCTAGACAGAGAGAAATACTCAAGTCATAAGTCTACAGCATGAAGAAGTTTCACAAACTACACACATCATGATGCTTGCGCTCACATCAGGAAGCAAAGCAGGTCCAGCCCCCAGAAGCCCCAGTGAGAGCTGCTTTTTTTCCCCCCAGACAGGGTCTTGTTCTGTTGTCCATGCTGGAGTGCAGTGGTGTGACCAAGGTTCACTGCAGCTGCAGCTTCGACCTCCTGGGCTCAAGTGATCCTCCTGCCTCAGCCTCCTGAATAGCTGGGACCACAGGTGTGTGCCACCACGCCTGGCTAATTTTATTCATTTTATTTTTTGTATAGACAAGTTCTGACCACGTCGTCTGCGCTAGTGGGAGCGTTTGGAAAACCTGCTACCTGACTCCCAAGCTGAAAGGTGGAGGGAGAAGGGCACAGGGAGGAGAGTCTGGGGCCCTCCAAGGGCCTGGCTTGCCCTGAATTGCTCTAGGGTTGTTACTGCTTTTTGACCCCAGGCCCTATCCCTGATGTGATACCTCTCCTTCCACTGTCGTTGCCCCTCCTACTCCAGCACCTGGATCTGCCGGGCCCCTGCACAGCTCCCTCCTGGGGCAGAAGGCTGGAGGGTTTATCTCTCCTCTTCCCAGGTCCACCTGAGGTACCACAAGGCCCCTATGGTTTTGAGCTCAAACCAGCGATTGGCTTATTTCTGCTTTTCTGCCCATGGCTGAGGGGCTGGTCAGTGAGAGGGCATGGCTTTGGCAGTGACATTTCGCAGCTCCTTGCCCCAGCCAGCCTTATCATAGCTCTTGGATAGGGGCAGAGCAGGGACAAGATGAAGCCTACTCCAATGTCCCGGAACTGCAAAACCAATGGGTGCACAGTGTGCAAAGACCTGCCCCCCAGAAGCAGCTATCCCAGTGCAGAGCTGGCATGACTGTGTTTGGACAATGATAAGAGCCTCATGACACTGTGAGAGTCTGTGTGATGCGACATGCACAGAGACGCTGAGTCCAGCTGTGCATATTTTATGGAGGCTGTGCATGAAACTCTGTGTGAGATGGGGGTTTAGAACACTGTGTGGTGTGCTGGGAGTATACATGACTGAGTTGCATGTGCAGAGTTGTGTGCTGTGGGCCTGTGACGGGGAGTGGTGGTTAGGTATCTGTTCCAGTAGTGGTGTGTGTGCTTGAATGCCTGTGTGTGTGTGTGTGTGTGTGTGTGTGTGTGTATATACAGATGTCTGTTGGTTAGGGGCTGTGTGGACAGAATGCCTTGCATGCAGTAGAATTGTAGTTCTAGGGTGTGTTTGCTGACTGCAACCAGGAAGTTACCTATGGGGACCCAACATTGGTGAGGTGGGGTCCATCTAAAAAGGAGGAGGGCTGGGTGCAGTGGCTCTTGCCTATAATCCTAGTACTTTGGGATATGGGAGAATTGCTTGAGGCCAGGGGTTTGAGACCAGCCTGGGCAACGTAGTGAGACCCTGTCTCTATGAAAAATTAAAAATTAAAAAATTAGCCAGACATGGTTGCAGTGCCTATAGTCCTAGCTTACTTGAGAGGCTAAGGCAAGAGGATTGCTGGAGCCCAGGAGTTCAGGGGTGCAGGTAGCTATGGTTGCACAACTGCACTCCAGCCTGGTCAACAGAGTGAGACCTTGTCTCAGAATAGATAAATAAATAAATAAATTAAATAAAAATGAAAAAGAAGGCACAGGGATAGAGGTGGGAGGCTCTAAGCCAGGCTGCTTTTCACCATGGGGTCTTGATTGCCCAGCCCCTTTCCTGGCCCCCAGCTGTGGTGATCAGGCACCCTGCCTACCCACCCACTTGCAGAAATGGGCTAGGTGCGGCCTAGGCTGAGGCCCAGATGCTGAGATGGCAGGCCTAGGAGGAGGGGCTGGGGCAGCGACGTGCCCGAGCAGTGGGCAGCTTGCCTGGTGCTGAGCTGGGCTGGCAGCTGGTGCTGGGAGCAGGCGGGGCCCCACTCAAGCAGGCTGGGGCAGGTTGGCCAGGGCCTGTCTCAGGCAAGGAGTGGATGGAGCTGATGGAGCAAGCCCAGGCCTTGCTTGTGCCAAGTTGGAAGGTTGAGGGGCAGTGGTGCGTGCTGTGGGGTGGACTTGTGTCATGCTCATGGTCTGTGCACACATATCCCCGTCGTGAGTGCATTTAGCTCATGTGTGCATTTGATTTATGTGTGCATTTGTATTCCTCCTTCCTACGTTATGCACATGGATCCATGGGTCTGTGTGAGTGCATGGGTAGTTGTGTGACTGGCACCAGGCATGCTCGTGTGAGAGTCTTGCATGGATATGTGTTTGTGGGACGGTTGTGCATCTGAGTGACTGTTGTGTGTACATGCTTGTTGGAAAGGCCTATTGTGTTTGGGGAACACATCTGTGTGAGTTAGTGTTCCTAAAGGTGTTTTCTCAAAGGCTCATGTGTGCGTGTGTGTGTGCGCATGTTCCTCCATGTGTACATCAGTAGTCCGGGCCTTAGGCCTAGAGGGCAGAGGGGCAATGGTGGGCTGTCCAGTGTGAGCGCCTGTGGGGAGCAAAGGAAGGGTTCTAGGTTTTCTGGGTTGGGGCATGAGTGGGTTTGGCCAGGCCGCTGAGCTGAGTTGTTCCTACAACAACTTCACACATTCTCCGAACTCCCCCATCGTCCTCTTTTCGGTGGTTCTGACTGCGTGTGTGTGTGAATAATGACTTACGTTGTGAATCTGTGTGTAATGACTCCGCTGATTCCTTCATGTCTGTTGGTAACAGTTCTATATATCAGATGTGCACCACATGAAACATACATGGGTGTGTGTCTGGGAATCTTTGCAATGACCCCCACAGCTGGCTCTGTGCACTGGGTGTGTCCAGCAGCCATTGTGCGTGTGTGTGTGTGTGTCCTACAAAGTGTGCACGGGTTGGGTCGATCTGCAGTGTTCTTCCCCAGCCCTGGGGTCTGGCATATCCTGTTGCCTCCTCCAAACGCCACATGTACTGACTCTTGGCTTCTTTCTCCTTCCACTCTAGTCTCTCACAGTCCTCGGGATCCTCCCTTGGGATGGGAAAGCCTGCGTGAAGTTGAAGGCTGGCCTCCCTGCGGAGGTGGCAGAGTTTCCCCTAGGTTTGCTGTGGGGCCAGATGGAGGCCACTCCTGGTTAGGGAGCTCAGGGAGCAGCCACAGCCATGGAAAGAGCTTACTCTTTACAGCCAGACAGTCCTGGGTTCAAATCCAAATTAGCTCACATACTATGCCACTGTGACCTTAAGCCACCACCTAGGCCTCAGTTTCTCCCTGATAAAATGGCATTATGTTTCTTTCTTTTTTTTTGAGATGAAGTCTTGCTTTGTTGCCCAGGCTGGAGTGCAATGGCTGGCTCACTACAACCTCTGCCTCCCGGGTTCAAGCGATTCTCCTGTCTCAGCCTCCTGAGTGGCTGGGATTACAGGTGCATGCCACCAAGCCCGGCTAATTTTTATATATTTTTTTAGTAGAGATGGGGTTTCGCCATGTTGGTCAGGCTGGTTATCTGCCCTCCTCAGCCTCCCAAAGTGCTAGGATTACAGGTGTGAGCCACAGCGCCCCTTCAGGATTATGTTTCTTCTTGGAGTTGCCCTGGGAAGCAGTCGATAAGGTGAACACGAAGCTCCTAGCATGCCACATGTGGCACACAGTAGTCTCTGGACAGTTGTGGGTCCTTTTTCCTTTTTGGGGCATCACTTGAGATCCTGCAGGCACTGCTGTAGGGATTGAGCCGGGTCTGCAGGGTAGAATCTGGCCTCTGATCTTCAGGGGTCCTGGCCCTGTGGAGGGAGCAGAGCCAGAGCTGGAGAATTCCCAGAGCGAACCCCTGATGGGCCTGTCCTGAGACAGGCACAGAGCTGCTAAGCATGTGGGGAAGCGGGGTATAGGGGGCGCAGAGATGATCTTGAGTGGTGGTGGTGAGTGACACTCCAAAGGGACCAACACGCAGACTCCAAAAGGCCACCGTCCTTGGGCCAGACCCATAAAGATCTTAATACACAGAGACACCCCCAGAAGAACAGGCACACAGCCTCCCGTTTCGGAGGAACAGAAGGCCCCACCGCCCATGGACAGACACACAGTCTCCCAGAAGAACAGATACCAGATTTCCTCCCTAAGCCGGACAAATTCTCTCATAGGGACAGAAACGCGTTCTCCCCCCACACCCTCCTCCGCCCCCGGGGAGGACGCGAAGGGGGCGGCAGGCAGGCCAGGCTCTCCCTGCTGAGTCAGGCTGTCCCGGCTCAGCGGGTGGGTCTGGGGTGGGAAGTTAGGCCGGGCGCCGGTCCAGCTCCAGAGGTGGGGTGCAGGATGAGTCACCGCGGAGCGGTCGCGGCCGGCGCCGCCCTGGGCTCCTGGCTGCCGTGGGAGCGCTCGGGCCCAGCCAATCCGCGGCCGCCACCCGGCCCCAGCGCTCTGCCCCGCCCCGCCGCGCCCCGCGGGCTTCCGGGTTCTCAGGGCCCCTCGCTGGCCCGAGGGACCCCTGACACGGGCACCCAGCCAGACGCCATGGTCTCTGCCTCTAGAGAGAGGCTGTCGGAGACGGAGCACAGGGCTCTCAGGGCAACCCAGCGAGACGTCTCAGCCCCTCTCCCAGCGGCCCCTCCCCGCCACTCCCACCTGCGGGTTAGGGGCACGGGTGGCTCTGCGGGGAGTGGGGGTAGCCTCGCTCTGGTTCCTTCTTGCCCTCCTCTGAGCTCTTCCCGGATTGTCTCTGCGGGGCACTCAGCTCCTCCTCAAAGGAGACAGGCTGCCTTGTCTGCCAGGCTCAGGGGCACAGGGGCATTTCCTGGCATAGTCTTGACGGCGGAAGTTCTCTGTCCAGAGTCAGCAACACCACGCGCTGTTTTCTGCTTCAGAAAATGCAGTCGGGATATGTACTCGGGAAAATACAGTCAGAAAATATGCTCGGAGGGTCACTGTCCCTAAGACTCTGGTGATGCCAGGTGCTGGCTGACTTGCACCTGGGCCACAAAACACACACACACACACACACACACACACACACACACACACACACACAAATGCACAGGTTTAGATGGTGCAGACACACAGACAGATGTGCAGATGTTACATGATTCTCTATTACAGCTCTCTATTTTTGGGCACACAGAGAGACACGTTCAGCGGTAGAGGGAAGTCTCCTGGTTCTGCCTCTTACTGATGATCTGACTTTGAGTCAATTATCGGATCTCTCCAACTCTAGGTCCCTTTCTGTAAAATGGAGATAGCTAAAATACCTCCCTTAAAGGATTGTCATGAGGATTCAAGGAAACAACACTTGGAAAGTACATTGAAATAACTCAATAAATGGTCACTATGATGACTCCCAACACAGATATATCCACACACACACAGTCATGGACATACGCAGATTTACACACACACAAAATCTCAGACATTAATACCTGTATAGGACCACGTACCTATCAACATGGGTGTATTTGCAATGCACAGAGATAGAAAGACACAAACAGACTCCCCTGCCCCCACCACCAAGGAAAACAGCAACCCCCGAAACAACCATAAAAGCAAGTTTTACTGCCCAGGGTGTGATGGGAGCAGGCAGCCCAGCTGGGTGGGGGTGGAGGCCTCCGCGTCGGGCGGTGCCCGCCCTGCTCAGGCTCCCACTCAGCCCCAGGGACAGGACGCCTTCATTCTTCCAACACGCCACTATCTGTCCCCAAGAGCAGTTACCCCATTCTTTCCTCCACTGTCACCTGAAATCAGGCCCTACCCTCTCCCAACAGCATGAGCTCTAGGATGGGGGCACGGTGGTCTGGCTCTCTAGGGATGGTTTGGGGGTCAGCAGGGGTGGTGGTCCTTTGGGTTGGTGGATTCCAGTTTTGGGGATTTGGCTGCTTGGCCTGGGAAGTAGCCCGATGGGGACCACCAGTCCCTGGGAATGCCCCTCTGGGCCCTGAACAGTTTCAGGCAGCTCTGCTCTACTTTGCCTTGTGCTCCTGGTTCCCAGCTCTTGCCTGATCTCCTCCCCAGAGCTGGGGACACTTGGAAGTGGTGCTCTAGAGCCAGGGAGAGCTAGAAGGTGTCCCTGCTCCTGACCCTGGCAGAAAGGATCCTTTCCTGTTCCATCATGGCCATACCAGCCTGGTCTTCCAAGTAGTGTTTTCCCATTGCCCCGGTGTTTCTACCCCAGTGAACCCTCAGGTACTAGATAATTCTAGTATCAGAGACTGCAAGGGACCCCCGAGGCTGCTGAGTCTAGATTCGAGGTGGAAAACCCCACGTCTGAGGTCACACAGTGATTCTGTAGTGGCAGCAGTGGGATTGAACCTGGGGCTCCTGGGTCCCCATCCAGAGAAGCCCTGAGTGTCAGTGCTCCCACCACCTGCCCCCACTGCCCATGTTCACAAGGAACACGTTTGTGAACCTCTTGTGGACTATGCAGTCCTAAGGGCTGCCGTTGGAGACCAGAGCAAGGAGATGCTTGGGTCTTGTCCTCTGAGACTCCCAGCCTGGTAGGGGAGGAGAGTGTCAGACCCAGGCAACAGCGGAGCACCTGAGCACACCCGGCCAGGAGGCTGGCACAGATTCTGGGAGGTTTATCAGGCAGTTGCCTGCAGAAAGGTTTTGAGGGAGAGGGGGGGCACGGACAGGCCTCTGGACTGTGGGGCGAGGGGTCTTGAGGGAAGGTGCCTGAGGCTTGCTCTGTCCCCTTGGTGGAGTAAACTTGCTTCTTCCAGACCTGGGGACTAGATTCTGGGGGGTGGCCATAAGAGACCAGGTGACTCTTTGCTTAGAATGTTGAGTACAACTGAGATGACCGGAGGGAGGCCCAAATGTTTCATCCAGGCCTGGACCTGATGTAATGTCCTGTAGTATGACCTCCAGGGCTGACCCTGGCCAAGCTCAGGGAAGGGTCTCCTTGGAGGAGCTGGGTAAAACAGTGATTTCTCTGATGCCTTGCCAACCTCCATTCTCTTGCTCTGAACCAACTCAGTCCAAGCTTCCCAGGGGCCAACTGACTCCCAAGTGTGATCGTGTCCTTCCCGAGGGTCCTCCAGAAGACTGAGAAGCCTCTCAAATGCCCAGGCTTTGAACAACCCCCTTCCTGACTCTCAGATTTCCTGCCCCCACTCCTGCCCCCAGGGCCTGGATGAGCCAGAAGGGTGGAGCTCCCAGTTGGCAAGACTCAATTTTGCTGGCTGGGAGTTTTTTCAGGGTGCTAATTAAAAGGAGCCACCCAGAGAGAATGACTTCACTTGTTCACACACACACCCTTCTGCCCTGCCCTCCCTTCTGCCCCCATTCACACGCTGAGCCAAGGCAGGGGCGGTGGGTGGAGGGAGCCCAGTGGCCCAAGCGTGAGCATCTGTGTATGTCAACAAGCAAAGTGCAGGCTCAGAGCATTTTTCACATTTTTTTTCCCCTTAGTCAAATGTTGCAGTCCCTGCATTTCCCCTGCTGTTTCCTTCCCGGCTGAACTGGACAGGCAGAGCTGTCTCTGGATGGGAAGGGAGCTAGGTGTCTGCCAGTGGGCCCCAGATAATCCCACTATCCCGGGGAAGCCTTCCCCGGCCTGACCTCAGTCCCACCAGCTGCAGCCTATTCCCACCAGCTTCATCCTCTGTGGGTAGAACCCCAGCTGGAGAAACCTTGGTGGGCCCATGTGCAGTACAGGCTACGTGAGGTTCTCTCCAGTTCTTCACAATCCTCTTTGTTCCCTAAATTCTTCCTCAAGTAAAGTCACAATCCCTTCCAGGGCTTGGCGGCAGGATGGGGCTGTGGCACCCAGGGTGGGCACCGGTACAGGTCCAGTGATATCCGGATGGTGTTGCTGATGGCCTAGAACCCCTAGATAAATTCCTGCTTTGGTGCTTGGTACGACCCATGTTGACCCCCTTTGTCTTAGCAAATTGGGGCAGCTGTGCATTGCTGGATTCTATTTGACCCAGGTAAGGGACTGCCTCCAGACTCCAGGGTGCCAGGAAGCACTAGGGCGTGTTGGAGGCAAAGGGGCCAGGTTGCTGCTGCCCTGGGAGCTGCCAGGAGCCAGAGCTCGCCTCTCTGCCTCTTCCCTCCATTCTGGAACTGCCCTGCAGAGGTCGCCCTAAGCCAGGCTTCCAGGCGGCCAAAGCACCCTCCCTGCTTCAGACTCTGGTCCTCCCACAGGCTCCTTGCCCCCCGCAACTCGGGTTTCTCATCTCTCTCTGGGGTCCCCTCAGCCCTCAGGAGTCCAGGAAGGGACATGAGGAAGGGACAGAGACAATGTGTGACCCATAGGCTCTGAAACGACACGAATGATGAGTGTCAGAGCACATGCAAATGACATGCAAATGAGCCTGGCCAGTACCAGAGGGTGTCTGGGCCCAGGCAGTATCTCCAGCAGCCCTGCAATTGTCTGCCTTTTCTCCACCTGTCTGTGTGCGTTAGGGTCTGTTTCACTGCCCTTCCCCACAAATAACCAACTGCACCAGGCATGTGCTAAGTACTTGGAAACCTCAATGGTTACCATAACCCATGACAGGGACCATTATCTTCTTCTTCTTCATTTTTTTTGAGATGAAGTTTCACTCTTGTTGCCCAAGCTGGAGTGTAATGGTGCAATCTTGGCTTGCTGCGACCTCTGCCTCCCGGATTCAAGCCATTCTCCTGCCTCGGCCTCCCAAGTAGCTGGGACTACAGGCCTGCCACACCCAGCTAATTTTGTATTTTTAGTAGAGACGGGGTTTCTCCTTGTTGGCCAGGCTAGTCTCAAATTCCGGACCTCAAGTGATCCACCC
>CAUYLG010067323.1:0-34535 GCA_963573385.1 Cacajao melanocephalus
CCCGTGTGGCTCCTCCGCTGGGAATCTCCTAGTCTGTGGGCAACAAAAATTTGTCTGAAAGTGCGGCGTCCACTCGCTCTCTGCGCTTTCACTGGGAGCTACAATCCTGAGCTGTTGTTAATCGGCCATCTTGGATCTCTCCTTGTTTTTTTTTTTTTTTAAGATGGAGTCTTGCTCTGCCACCAGGCTGGAGTGCAGTGGCGCAATCTGGGCTCACTGCAACCTCCGCCTCCTGGGTTCAAGCGATTATTCTGCCTCAGCCTCCCGAGTAGCTGGGACCACAGGTGTGTGCCACCACACCTGGCTAATTTTTTTGTATTTTTAGTAGAGACGGGGTTTCACCGTGTTGGCCAGGATGGTCTCGATCTCTTGACCTCGTGATCCGCCCGCCTCGGCCTCCCAAAGTGCTGGGATTACAGGCGTGAGCCACCGCACCCGGCCCCCCATCCCCTTCTTAATCAATTCGGGGGCCACCACTCCATGCTAACCTGTCTCCTTGGCCTCCATGACTGTTGTGGGAATTGACAGCAAGGCCTCCAGGCCTCTCAAAACTCCCCAAGTCTAGTGTCAATGAGGCCCGCACTCCTTTCCACATTCTTTCCTAATCATACCCAATTATCCAGTTCCCCTGTTAGGCCAAGATATCCTAACAGAATCATCTGCCTCTTTAACTATTCCTGGGCTACAGCCACACTTCATTGCCACCCTCCTTCCAGAACCCGTACCTCCCAAAACAGCTCCCCTTTTGTCGCCCTACCTTAACCCTAGGGTGTGAGACACCACCTCCCTATCCATGCTGTAGTGCCACATCCCTATACTCTCCCCAACTTCTCTGAAACTCATCCGAACTTCTAAGGAAACTTAAATGCCCTGTTCCGGTCAATCTTGCCACTTCACCCTCTTTCTCCATTCGGTGTGCCAAGACATTTCCTGGTTCCATCTCTGGCTGCCACCCTTAACTCTTCTAAAGTAAATAAATGACCTTCTTTTCTAAGGTACCCCATGTAACTTCTCGGCCTATTCCTCTTGCTTTTTTGGCTGCCCCACATAATTGCACCTATTACCTGTACAAAACCCGTAACCCATTCTTGGCTATATCAATCCAACCCAACCCTTTTCCTTATACACTGCTGAAATTCAGGTTTGTGCCATTGGAGTTCTTACACAAGAGCCAGGTCCACGTCCTGTTGCCTTCCTCTCTAAACAACTTTATCTCACTGTCTGAGGTTGGCCCTTATGCTTGAGTGTCGCAACTGCCTCTGCTCTACTCCTTCTTGAGGCCTTCAAAATCACAGACTATGCTTCACTCACTCTCTACAGCTCTCACAATATTCAGGCTTTGTATCCTCTTCACATCTTGCACATCTGTTATCTCCCCCATGTCTTATCCAACTCTATTTTGCTCTTTATTGAAACTCCCACTTTAACTATCGCACCCAGCCCTGATTTTAATCCAGCCTCTCATCTAATACCAAACATAAACACAAACCCGGAACCCCATGACTATATCTCCCTAATCCATATAGCACCCTCCCCACTTCCACATATTTGTCTCTTTCCCATTCCAAACCCAGACCACACATGGTTTATTAATGGCAGTTCTTCAAAGCCCAGTGAGTTGGCACTGGCTAAAGCTGGTTATATGGTTGTATCCCACTCATCTATCATTGAGACTGTCATACTCCCCCCGCCACTTCTCAGCAAGCTGAACTAATCACTTTAACCCACACTCTTACTCTTGCTAAGGGACTACATGTAAATATCTATACTGACTTTAAATACACCTTCCACACCCTACACCAGCATGCTGCCATATGGGCAGAAAAGGGCTTTCTCACTACACAGGGATCTTCTATTATCAATGCTCCCTTAATAAAAGCTCTCCTTAAAGCTGCCCTTCTCTGAGCCAATGCCAGAGTTGTCCACTGTAAAGGACACCAAAAACCTTTAGATCCCACTGCCCAAGGAAATGCTTTTTCCAGTGAAACAGCTAAAAAGGCAGCAAATGCACCAACATCCTCTCCTAGCGAACAATATTTTTCTTTTTCATCAATTACTCCTACTTACTCTCCTGAATCCTTACCCTACCGGTCACTTCCCACTCAAGGCAGCTGGTTTTTGGATCAAGGAAAATTCCTTCTTCCTGCTTCACAAGTTCATTCTATCCTCTCTTTCTTCCATAACCATTTTCATGTGGGATGTAAGCCTTCGGCCCGTCTCTTAGAACCTCCTATCTCCTTCCCCTCATGGAAGTCCATCCTTAAAACAATTACATCTCAGTGCTCCATCTGCCACTCTACCAACCCCCAGGGACTTCTAAAACCTCCTCCCTTTCCCACTTACCTTGCATGGGGTTAAGTCCCCGTACTTAGCAAATTGACTTTTCTAATATCAGAAATTTCAAATATATTATTGTATGGGTGGATACTTTTACAGGGTAGATTAAAGTCTTCCCTACTGGAGCAGAAAAGGCCACTGCTATTATTTCTTGTCTGTCAAATAATATAATTCCCTGATTTGGCCTACCTACCTGCATGCAATCAGACAATGGCCCTGCTTTCATTAGCCAAATCACCCAAGCCATCTCTCGGGCCCTGAGCAGTCAATGGAATCTCCATGCCCCTTACCACCCTCAGTCATCAGGAAAAGTAGAAAAAGCTAATGGCCTCCTAAAAACACATCTTACCAAACTCGCCCTTCAACTAAAGAAGGACTGGGTATCCCTTCTACCTATTGCTCTTCTCCGAATTTGTGGCACTCCCCTGGAACCCACAGGATACTGTCCCTTTAAACTCTTATATGGCCACACCTTTTTGCTTGGGCCTAACCTTCTCCTAGACACTAGCCCTCTTGCAGATTATCTTCCAGTTCTCCAACAAACTAGGCAGGAAATTTGTCAAGCTGCTAACCTCCTCTTACCCACTTCAGATAGTCAGCCTTATGAGGACAGCTTAGCTGGATGACCAGTACTGGTGAAGGACCTAAGCCATCCAGCTCTACAGTCTTGGTGGAAGGGTCCCTACCTGGTTATCTTCAGTACCCCAACTGCTATCTGTCTACAAGACCCTCCCCAGTGGGTGCACCATTCCAGCATTAAACTGTACCCATCAGGCAACCAACCTAGTCCATTCACCTCCTTTTGGAAGTCACAAGTACTTTTTCTTACTTCTCTTAAGCTAACTTGGATAACTGAAGAGTATACACAAATTACACGTGAGTTTATATTCTAACATTGACAGGAATCCTCTTGACTTTGATATTTGCAGCAGGACTCTATACAGTCACCCTTAAAACTTGGTCTACACCTCATAAGCTATTTCTGTTGCTTTCTGTCTAATCATACTTCTAATTGACCTTCTTGTCTACGTTGAAATTCCCTATGCCTGCTTACCTCGCCAGTTCACTGCTTTCCTCCAGACCATTTTAGCTGATATCTCCTGGTTCTACCCGTGAACTTGCACCCTTGGCTCCTTCCGTAAGTGGATAAATGATCTTATATGGCAAGGGACACTCCAATTCTTTCACCCTGATTGAGTCCTCTTTACTTTTCTACTCATCACTAATTATTCTACTATGGCAAATGCCACTTTTAACAACTGCACAATATCACCGTCTATCCCAAGAACTCTCAGCCGCTTAAGACAAGACGACTTCCCAACCCTTCCCGTTCATTTACCTGTCTTATCACCAGTCCTATTTTACAGCCTTCACCCTTCCAGGATCAACCAGAAACACCAATCCATCACTCATGAGCTCCAGGCAACGCCCAGCTAATGTCAAGATGCAGCGTGATACCTCTCCAGAATTTGCACATATCCTTTTCACAATCCAAGTCTTCTGGGACCACCCCCCTACACTGGACACTACCCCAGTCTTGGCCCAAGGCTTCCTCTCAACTACAAAAATCACAGGCTTTTCTTTTAGGTGTCCACACAGCCCCTGTCATGCTCAAAGAAGCCGTGAGAAACATCACCCCTACTCCCTTCTCTAACTTTTTTTTTTTCACTACTCTGAACTTATTGGTAAGATACTTAACTTTTTTCTTTATACATATATAAAAAGATGGGAATATCAGGCCTCCTGGTCCCCAAGAGCCAGAAAGTCTGAAGTAACCACAAGTAATCAGGTGGCCACAGAAAGAAGTGAAACAATTTGCTCCTGTCTCAACTAATTGCTCTCCCCCTGCAACTATTGCTCCTGCTCAGCTTTGTGAAAATTTCCTCCTGGACATTAGATTTCTCAAACACCCACCCCTGTAACTATGTATTTACCTCACCCTCCCCTCTGCTAGCATCCGATAACTCCCACCCTTATGACCATGCCTGTTTGTAATAGATAACCCTTGTGCTTGTGACCATGCATCTTGTGATGCCCTTCCTCTCCCTAAAATAGATTAGCACCTTTAAGTGACCATTTGCCCCAACCTATAAAACCAACTCCTAACCCACTGCCCTCCACTGACTCTTTTTTCGGACTCAGCCTACCCGCACCCGGGTCTATAAACAGCCATGTTGCTCACACAAAGCCTGCCTGTTGGTCTCTTTACATAAGCAACACACCTAACACAGAGATTTTATAAACCCTGTACGCCCACGCTCAGCCTCCTCCATCATCAACATCTCTCACCAGAGTGCTACATTTGTTTCAATTAGTGAAGCTACGCTGACACATCAACCATCATCCATAGTTATATTAGAGTTTATCTTGGTATTGTACCTTCTATGAGTTTTGAAAAATGTATGATGACATATCCTATTAGTCCATTCTTGCATTGCTATAAAGACATACCTAAGACTGGGTAATTTATAAAGGAAAAGGGTTTAATTGACTCACAATTTCATGTGGCTGCGGAGGCCTTGGGAAACAAAATCATGGCACAAAGTGAAGGGGAAACAGGCACCATCTTCACAAGGTGGCAGGAGAGAGTGAATAAGAGAACAAGGAAGTGCCCATTGTAAAACGATCAGCACTCCTGATACTCACTTACTATCTCACGAACAGCATGAAGGAACTGCCCCCACAATTCAGTCACCTTGCATTAGGTTCCACCCTTGATGTGTGGGGATTATAATTCATGATGAGATTTAGGTGGGGACACAGGCAAAACATAAAATGTATATATCCATCGTACAGAATAGTTTCCCTCCTGAGGACTAACTAAGCTCTGACTTTTTTATCTTGCCCAAATTCCTCTCCAAGGGGTGTGGGGCGTCACAAACCATAAATTATCATCAGATGGGTTTTATTTAACCCTATATATCATGACTTACTTTCCAACCTGACCCTGGCATAACATTAGGAGACAAGGAAGAAAATAAAAATATTTTACCCCCAAAACATGTTTCTTTGTCATATTTTGAAATGGTGCTGCAAAGCTGTCCTTTGTGGGGGAAAATATGCATCTGTAAAAAATCTCCATTAACATGGCTAGATCCTTCTCTTCCAGGCCCTCTCAATCCTGAAGAGATTAAGTAAAGAGTCTAACATCTTTTAAAGATAGAAAATTAGGAACATTTATCATCTTTAAGGGAAGCCACTGTAAGACTTCAAAAGAACCTTGGTCTCCACAATCTTTTATCTTAACCTGAACATTTCCTTTATATATTGATCCCAGGTCTTCAGACAAACTCAACCAATTGTCAGTCAGAAAATGTTTAAATTTACCTATAGCTTGGAACACCCCCCATCTACCCCCCGCCCACTTTGAGTTGTCCTGCCTTTCTGAACCAAACAAAAGTATTTCTTAGATGTATTTATGTCCCATGCCTCCCTAAAATGTGTAAAACCAAGCTGCACCTCGACTACCCCGGGCACATGTTCTCAGGACCTCCTGAGGGCTTGCCACGGGCCATAGTCACTCATAGTTGGCTAAGAATAAACCACTTCAAATATTTTACAGTTTGATTCCTTTTGTTGACACTTCCTAAAAATCTTCTGTGTTACACCTATTCATCACTCCCTTCCCACTCTCCTCTGAAAACCATGTATCTTTTAACAGTGTCCATAGTTTTGACTTTTTCAAAATATCATATAGTTGAAATCACACAGTATGTAGCTTTTTTAGATTGGCTTCTTTCACTTAGTACTAATATACATTTAAGGTTCCTCCATGTCTTTTCATGGCTTGATTGCTCATTTCTTTATAGCAGTAAATAATACTCCATTGTCTGGGTATACCATCATTTATTGGTCCCTGCACCTGTAACCAAATCACGTGTTTGGTTGCTCACTGTTTACAGAGTCCGATTAACAAGAGCAAGGTCTGAGATGAAGAAAATAATTTTTATCCTAAAGCTAGCTTAAAGAAAGAAGTACAGCCTCCTGCCTTAAGGGTACAACTTCCACTTTGGGGCAGAAAGCAGGGCCTTTTAAAGGGGAACAAGATATGGACAGCATGCAAGGAAGGGAGCAAGCAAGTGGGGATCTGCATGACTTATCTACCGGGTGGTCAAGCTGGAACCTTCGTGGGTAGAACTGGGCTGCAAGGAGGCTGTTGTCTTGAGATACTCTCCAGGTAGGAGACAGTTTCATAAAGGCTATACTTTAGGTTGCACATTGACTCTTATCTCTTGAGGCAATGTTCTAGTGGGAGAGAGCCAGCTGCTAAGCATGCAAATGGTTAGATAAGCTCGCCCTGTAAGGAATGTCTGGTGAAGGGAAGATGAAAGTTATAATTGAATTTCTAAAGTGTTAAGTAGGAAGTGGGGAAAAGGAGGAAATAGAAAAAAAGAAAAATGTAATTTTAAAAAATCACTGATTGTCATTCTTTTAATGAATTTGTTATTCTCTTAATGAATTTGAATTAGAAAAATGAGGGTACGCAGTTTCACACCTACTGAAAGACATCTTGGCTACTGCCAAGTTTTGGCAATTATGAATACTGCTATACACATCTGCGTGCAGATTTTTGTGTAGACATAATTTTTTAACTTGTTTGGGAAAATATTAAGGAACAAGACTGCTAGGCTGTATGGTAAGGGTATGTTTAGTTTTGTAACATCTTTGTCACCATTTGGTGTTGTTAGTGTCCTGTATCTGGGCCATTCTAGTATATAAGGAACGATATCTCATTATCGTTGTATGAGACATGATGACACATGATGTGGAACTTCTTTTCATATGCTTACTTGGCATGCACATGTCTCCTTTGGTGCAGTAACTATTCAGGTCTTTCGCTCATTTCTGAATGAGGTTGTTCATTTTATTGTTTTTGAGTTTTAAGAATTCTACATATTTTGGTACTAGTCTTTCACTGGATGTATTTTGCAAATATGTTCTTTTAGGCTGTGGTCTATCTTCTCATTCTCTTGACAGTGACTTTCGCAGACCAGAAATGTTTAATGTTAATATAATCCAGCTTATCAATTATTTCTTTTATGGATTGTATTTTTGGTATACAAAGAAAGCATATTTTGGCTTAGTAAAGACTCTAACTTCTGACTCTAGCTTTATTTTCTGCCTTTCTTCAGCTATCCACCTCTTCTTTTCAACAGACATTTGCTGTGAACTTTGTGAGCAGTGGGGCTTGAGAGGGAGCAAGATAGACAAAGGCACTGTTCTCATGTAACTCATATACCAAATTAGGACAGATCATAAATATACTGACAAACAAATAGAGAATTTCAGAAGATGTTAGTGCTAGGAAGCCTGTAAATCAAAAAACATGGTGGAGTGTAACTGGGGATATTAGGGTAGTCAAGGAAGGCTATCTTGGGGGATGAAATCCCAGCTGATACCAGTAAGATGAGAGTCAGTCACGCAAACATCTGTGGGAGGCATGGGTCAATCTTATTGCTTCCTTCATGCCACTTCTTCTGCGTAGACCATTTCTTCATTGATATCTGTGTATGAAAGCCTCATTGCCTTTGAATGCCACCCACTCCAGGATGCCTTTTCTGACCTCCCCCCAGTTCAATGCCATCTCTCCTGCTGCTGTTGATCCCCTTGGTAGTAAGGCCAGCATATGTATTCTGTTAGTCTGGACTATTTTAATTACAAATGACTGAACCACTGAAATGCACATAAGAAAAAAGCAAGACAGCGTATACTGGCTTAGTAAGCAAGCACTTAAAAACGGACAGGTATGAACTTCCAAACCCTGCTTCCTAAAATTAGGAAACTCGTGCATGCTTTTTGAAAGCAGACATTTATTCTTTCTGACCATTCTAATCACCATGCCTTACAAACATTAGATGCCAATAAAATATCTGTTGAATAAATGTTTGTGTTGCATTTATCATTGTTACAGTTGACTATTACTTTTCAAGCACTTATGCTGTGCTGAGCACTGTGCTGAGAATTGCTTCTGCATACCCTTATTTAATATACATAAGTAGCCTGTGAGTTGGACATTACTTCTGCCTTACAATGTTTTCACTAAAAATAGTTAACTACAACAATAACGACAACAAAAAAGTATTATTCCATGGTTTTTTTTCTTTGACTCTGAACAACTTGGTAAAGCACAACCCCTTTAAAAACTTCCAACTGATCTATCCTTTTTGCAAGGTGGTAATTTAGGTGAAAAGCTAACAACATACAACCTAAAGTGAACTGTCAACTGCTTATTTTCCTTAAAGACAAATTGTTTGTCTATGGAACCTCCATTAAAGACTTAATTGTAAGGTGCTAATAGATTTGGGAAAGAGGCAGTTATCCATTAGTTTAATTTAAAAAATGGAGATTAAAGTACTGGTGTGTTAGAGCTACCTTAGGCTGTATATGCCATGTTCATTCATTTCTACGAACAGCAAAGTTTACTGGGTCTCAGGTACCAGTAGGGTGTTCTCCAGGAAACTGTCTCCCAGGCAGTTTCTTTTATCCATTGACCTTTCAATCATTTGTGTTTACAGTTCTGTACGATGACTGGTCCCCACTTTAACTGCCAGTTATTTTCTAGGACAGACCTTTTTTTTTTTCATTTCATCATTTCTGGGGAAGATGGATGCCATTTTGACCATGGAGCTATCATTCTTTGCCCACATCACACTCCGTCAAATGTGTCCATTAGCATCTGGAAATGACACCCAGGAGGGAAATTCTCCCTTAGAAACAAGGTATTTGTTATTGACAATATTATCCTTTGGATCAGAAAGGCTTACTTGTGATGAATATTCAAAGAAACTTTCCTAAATCTAAAAGAACTCCTATGTATTTACTTTATTGTGCCTTTTGTGCCTTAATTTTCATATTCCTTTATATTTATCACCATTCTACTTTATACATTTTGACATTTTCCTTTTCATGTGTGATTATGAGATACGCTGAGTGGATATTATCTCCATTTTACATATGAGAAAATGGGAGATCAGAAGGGTTAAGTGACTTGCCCTGGTTTAATCATCCCTCCTTTTATTGCCAAGTGACTGCCAGAGGGATTGTATTACTTTCCTAGCGCTACCAGGAGAAAGCGCCAGTAAGTGAATAGCTTAAATCACAGAAACATGTCCTCGGACAGTTTTGGAAGCGAGAGTCTGAAATAAAGGTTTTGGTGAAGTCGTCCTTTCCGAGGGCTGTGAGAGAAGAATCTGTCCCAGGCCTGTCTCTCTGTCACCCAGGCTGGAGTGCAGCAGCACAATCTCGGCTCACTGCAACCTCTGCCTCCTGGGTTCACGTGATTCTCCTGTCTCAGCCCCATGAGTAGCTGGTACTACAGGCGTATATCACCACGCCCGGCTAATTTTTGTATTTTTTGTAGAGACAGGGTTTCACCATGTTGGCCAGGATGGTCTCAATCTCTTGGCCTCGTGATCCACTTGCCTCGGCCTCCCAAAGTGCTGGGATTACAGGCATGAGCCACCGCACCAGCCTCAAATATCTCCTTTTTATGAGGAGACCAGTCATATTGGATTAGGGCCCTATTTTTTAACTAGATACCTCTGTAAAGACCCTGTCTCCAAATAAGGCCTTATTCTGAGATACTAGGAGCAGGACTTTAATGCATAAATTTTGAGGGACATAGTTTGGGAAAACATGGAAACAAATCTGGCTAAGTCAATTCCCGCTGGTTATGGAATAAAGTGTAAGTTTCTTGTTATGACCCATGAGTTCTTTCTTCATGTGGCCTGACCTCAGCCTAATTTCTTGCTACTGCCCAACAGAAGCTGTAGCCATAGTTTACTTAGTAAAAAACATTTTACTAAGTATTTATTGAGCATTTAATATTTATAGTATTTATTCATTACAAAATATTTATTGAGCATTTAACATATAATGCTAAGTGCTTCTCATGTGTAAATGATGTACAATATGCTCAGCTCCTAATTATCACCTTATCATAGACTATTCATTCAATCATTCATTCATTAGAAACCGTTTGTAAATGCCTGTTATTGAAAACCTTTGTTCAAGTTTCAGAGTATACAGTGTGGCTACCAAGAAAATGAAAAAAAAAAAAAACCCTAGCCTCACAAACTTACATTCTGGTAGGAGAAAACAGAAACGTAAAGAGAATTAAAGCATTACACAGTGCTGTATAAGGAATTTGAGCAGGAATGAAGGTACTGAAGGGGCAAGGTGTAATTTTTAAAAATTAAGTAAAATAATTTTATACTTATGGAAAACTTGAAGGAAAACTATCCATATTCCTCAAATGCCATTCTGAAATAAATTCAAACTTACAAAGAAGTTACAAGAAGAGCACAAATGAGTCATGTATCTCCTTGATACAGAATTGCCAATTGTTCATTTGCCAACATTTGCTCATAACTTATCCCTTTTCAATCTCTTTTTTTCTCTCTCTCTCTCTCTCTGTCCCCCTCCACCCTCAACAAATTTCCAGCTACGCTGTAATTCCAATTGACCTTGGCTCCTAGGCACTCTATTTCTGCCTGTTCATTCTGAGGACCCTGAGTATTCACCAATCTACTTCTGCAGCCTTCTCTAGACCCCACCTTGCCACTATTGCCTCTGCAATTCCCTCCATTTCCTTAGTCCTCATGCTACCAACCTCCAAAAGGAAGGGAAGGGAAAAGATTAGAAGGAGAAAGATTGGAAGGAAAAGCCTGTAGGATTTTTAAACACAGATGTAGACATTGAGGCTTAGAGATTAATGTGTGTAAGCTCACCCAGCTAGTAGGTGGTAGAGCCTTTCTATCAGGCTAGAGCAATAGAGTTATTCTTGGCCACTGTGCTATATTTTCTCATTTACTAAGTTGGAAACTGAGGGTTAGAATGCATAGGGAACTTCCAGGTTATTTTATGACCTGCTTCCCTGTGTAGTGTCTTTAGCCAGAAATCCTGCTCCTTTCCTGCTGCTCCAGAAAATACATACTCTTCAAAGTTCAGAGCAATGATCACTCTAAGGTAAAACTGCTTCTGATTCTCCTTCACCTGAATATAATTGAGCACTCATCTTTTCTGTTTTGCTACTAGTGCGCTAAAACCTTCTGTGCAGGCTTCAGCCTCATCATCTAATACATTTCAGGAAACCTACCTGTCCCCAGCCCCATCTGTCTAGTCCACAGATGGCTTCTCTGTGGCAGTGAGAGGGTTTGACAGAGTCATTCTTACATCTTCTGGGCCTGGCACCAAATAGGTGCTAAGAAATGATTATGATATGGACAAAATGAAACAACTTTTTAAAGTAGGCAGATCTTTTCAATTATTCTTCCCCTGAAGAGTTCCTACATGTTTTATAATAAACAATGTGCTATAAAAGTTTTATTAGAAGAATTTTTTCATGAGTGATCTCTTTAATGCATTTAAAATAGTATTTTTTTTTAACCAAAACTTTCTTTAGGCACAAGCTTGTTCATTTATGTCAGAAGGAAAGCAAGATTTTAAAACACACTTTCAAGATTTGCATGATAGGGAGAGTGGCCTCCATCACAGGAGACAGGACATGTCTGGAAGTGCTGAGTGAATCCCCATACAAGTAAGTGCTAGCTTGAAAGGCTGCCCATTGCTGGTGAAGGATGCAGCAGTTAAGGGACAATATCCCACAGCTCAGGTACCTTACCCCACCTGAAGCCCATGCCTGCCTCCATGACTTCACATCTGCCTGCCTCCTCTACAACTTCATCTGCCCCCACCTGGCCTCCCAGACTGACTTTAGCCCCCATGTAAGCCCTGTTAGGTCAAAGTCTGTCATTTACCATCTCAAATGACTTTAACCAAATATTACAAGATACAAATAGATATTTATTTTGTATGTTGATAACTATAATTAGTTGAGCACTCGCTACATGCTGAAGCAACATTTTGTGCATCAGAATCATATAGGAACAGGATTAAGGATGAATTTAGCTTAACCCCACTAAAAGTGTGGATTCCAGATTCAAATTGCTAAAGTTTGAATCCAGCTTCTGCCACATTGCATAATTGCCTGATATAAACCTCACAGCCATCCTGTAAGTCAGGTAATAACATCTCCAATTTAAGAATGAGAAAGACTGAGCAAGGTTGAATCCCCTTCCAAATTTGTACAGCAAGAGGCAGAGGTAAGATGGACGCAGGTTTGCCTAGATGACAGCTGAGGCCCACTCCTGCTGCTTAAAATACTTCCTGATGAACTGTTAATATTGACTGGCTAAAACTATACATAGTGCATGTAGCTGAGAATTATAAAACTCAACCTCTCCCAAAAAGAATTTACTATGCTCCAGAATGTGGAGTTTAAATAGTTATTATTCAATTTTTTTTAAGATGTCTTGTCCAAATTAACCCATTACATGCAAAAAGCTTTTCGATTCCTTTTTCAAATATTCATTTATTTTCTTAAATATGAGTGATATGCTAACAAAAGTTGTAATAGAACCAGGTGCAGTGGCTCACACCTGTAATCCTAGCACTTTGGGAGGCTGAGACGGGCAGATCACCTGAGGTCAGGAGTTCAAGACCAACCTGGCCAACATGGTGAAACCCAGTCTCTACTAAAAGTATAAAAATTAGTTGGGCGTGGTAGTGCATGCCTGTAATCCCAGCTGCTCAGGAGGCTGAGACAGTAAAATCACTTGAACCTAGAGGGCAGAGGTTGCAGTGAGCTGAGATCATACCACTACACTCCAGTCTGGGTGACAGAGAGAGACACTGTCAAAAAAAAAAAAAAAATAGTTGCAATAGTTCTAGACTGAACATAATAATGCAATAACAGTATGTTCGTTTGGACCCTCATTTCTGTGGACATTTTTTTCAGAACCTCACTGCCCTTCTATATTTCACATGCATTTAATGCTCTACCATCCCTCCTTCTTGCTGGCTTATACTGCAAACAACACTTGGTTATATATGTCTGTGCCTATAATAATCAGTATTCTTGAAAGTTTTGTATGTGAATAATATTAATCTTGTCGCAACAAGAAGTTGGGTATACATTCACCTTTACGTCAATATAAAACTTCAATTAATGTTCAAAGTATTGAGCACTGAACTCTGTGATTACAAATTAGATGCTAATTAATGCTCTTTTACTTGCTCATTTATTTGGAATCTTCTTTTTTTTTTTCTCCCTGTAAGAGCCCAAGTAAGTATGTAAATTTCATTAATTGTTTTTACTAACTCATTAAATGGGTTGTAGAACAAAGTGGTAATTTTGAAAATTATAGCCATCCAACACCTACATTTGTAAAAGATGCAACATTCTAAAGGATATTGTTAACTAGACAGTAATTAAAAACTGCAGGGAAAGCGCTCCCCAGCAAGATATGTGATGACTTTATTTTAACGAGTTTCTGAAATAAGACAAATTCTTTAAGGGACATGTCTAACCTTGAGATTTCATGAAATTGCAGCTAGTAAAAGAGTGAAAAGAAGCATATTATTAAATATGTTTTAATATGAAGATTATTGAAAGATATGGGAAAAAGGCCTGAACATGTGCAGAAAAAACAAAATTTCTTGAATATGTACGTTTTATTTCATGATTTTAACAATTCTGTTCTAAACTTTTATACTCATTTTACAGATGAGACAACTGAGGCTCAGAGTCCTGAGGTTACTTAGGCAATGCTCCTCTGAGGGGAGCATCCCAAGCAGAAGGACCCATGTGAAAAGGTGAAGACAAAGAAACACGTAGAGTTAGAACTAAAGGAAAAGTAACTTGCCTGGAGTATAGCGGCTAGGGATCATGGCCTGAGCTAAGGTCTATGTAGTAATCAGAGCAGCACATGCAGAGTTTTCTAGGAAATATTAAGGATCTGGGGTTTCATCTCTCATGGTTTGTAAAGATCACTCTTTCCACAATGTGAAGAATGGCCTGGGGATGAAAAGTGGGAGACAAGATGCCAGGCTGCTGCCAAAGTCCTGGGGAGATGGTGATAGCAAGGACTGCAGAAGAGAAGAGTAGGGACAGACACAGCAGGCGAGAGTGTCAGGGATCACTCATGATACCAGCAAAATGGGTGATGTGGGAAAGAGGCATGTGAGGATGATTTCCAGGTTTTCAGACTTGCTCACCTGTGGGAAAGGGGATGCCCTTTTTGAAGTAGAGAGTGCTGGAGGAAGAGAAATTAGCAGGGAGCTTTCTGAGTTTGTTTCCGGCCATGAAGAGTTGAATTATGACATGTAGAAAACGTATGTGAATGTGCAGATACAGAGTTCAGAGTAGATGTCTATACTGAATTTGAAGGTAAAAATGAACACTTTAAAAATTTATTTCAGTGTTTCTCCAAGTGTTACTAACACTACTTATATCAGAAGTACTTGCATATCTCTCATGACTCAATAGTGCTCAGACTTTAACATCCCTTAGAATCACCTGGTTAAAGTGAAGGGAGGAAGATGAAAGCTCTAGCATTTGCTTGCTTTGGACTGAATTAGCTCTGAGACTTTCTAGAATAAATCTGCACAACGTGGTGCCTCTGTGCCTCTATTTCTTTCTCTAGAAAATGGGGATAATAATACCTACTTTAGTGCGATTTCTTGAAGCTTAAATACAAAAATAAGGACATCAGGAATTAAGCCAAGTAAGCTAGTTTATATAAAGGCTTTGGAACGCTTAGTGGCACTTAGTAAACAGTCAAAAAAGGCTAGCATAGCCATGATTGTTTTCCAGATGACTTTAAAATGTAGATTCGTGAATGGCAAACTCAGGATTTTGATGTCGACATCAAGTTACAGAACCAAGTGAGCATTTCAGTGTGAATTTGGTCGTGTTTCAGACTGCAGATAGATGATTAATCAGCATTCAGTGACTCTGGGCAGGATAATCTCGGACTCTACCACCCCCATTAAATCACAATCTCTTGGTTTGGAGGACAGAAAATGCCTATTTCTGAATATACCCTCTAGGTCTTGGTGATGCTGATCCACTGCCAGGCTTGAAAGTGGTTGTATTAGACAACATTCTTGTGTCACGTCTGGTTGTTCATGAAAATGTGCAGTTCTCCTTAGGATGTTACTTTCCTGGGAAGCGGATGGCCAGCCAGAAAGCACACTGAGGATGGGGTGTGAGCACATGACTAGCACTCAGTAACGGACGTGAACGGAAGTGATGTTTATCACTTCCGGGCCAAGGCTTCTAAGAAGCAGTGGTATCCTTTCCACCCTGTTTTTTCCCCTTTGGTTCATGGAAGCAGAGAACAATGAGCACTAGGGGGTGCCGTAGCCACAAGATGAAAGGAATTGAGGGCATGCACTTGCTGATGGTAGGACAGTCTGCTGTCACACAAATGAGGAAAAAGCTTCTACTATGTTAGGGAAATATTAGAAATTACTTGTAATGGCAGTTGGTGTTACTCTAATAGCTGCTTTTAAACATGAGGCTTCTCTCTAAGGCAATATTTATCAGAAACCTACTAATGGAGGGGTCACTCCATCACAATCAATATGCTAGACTCTTATGACACAATGAATAAAAATATATTTTGTTTGGTTCTTGGAATGTAACTCTGAACAATCCCAATTTTTCGCTGTTTCTGGTTGTTACTTTTTGTTTAAAGTAGAATAATTATTAAAAGTGTGAATTAGGAGGAATCTTAAATTTTTCTGGGTAAATATATAATATAAATTAGCGAAAATTGATAGCTTTCTCTTTGGTGTCAAAGCTCTTTGATGGCGCAGGAAAGGTTTCGATGGTTTTGTCTGTCTGAAGGTAAGAGACTGGTCTCTTTTCAGAATCTCTTCAGACAACCAAACACCTGTTTTTGTAAAATAAAATAATGTTGCTTGTATCTAGATCATTACCTAAACTAATAAAAAAAATGCCAAGCAGTATAAACAACAGTATTTATGAATTATTACTCTTTAAAGAATGTTGGCTAAATTTACATATAGATTAAATTTAAATTTATGAAATGTGATTTTCTTTCATTCTGAGGACTTAATGCCACTTGTATTTTATGGATAAGGTTCCAGCACAAAATGCTCTTTGTTTTTCTATGTGACTGAAGGCATGGAAGACCCCACATTTGACAGATCCCATGACATTAAACTGCAAATTGAATTTGAGATGGCAAAGAAAGAATATGTTGAAAACTGACTGAGGCTTAGAAATTAGAACAACATGGAACACACATGGCCTGAGAAACTCATAATGAAGCTTCTTTCTCTTGAAAAATGGTTTACAGAGGGCAGTTTTTATTACTGAGGCCATATGTTTGATCTCAGCCTTTGATTAACATCCGCTCCACTTGTTCTTTGCATGGAGAAGAGATGGGTCTGGAGTTTTACTATATGCACATGCAAACGCACGCGTACACACATACACAGACACACACACACTCCTAGGATGGGCGCTTTCTATAAAACAGTCTAACTGTACATAGAAAGAGAATTACACACTAAGGACTTTTACTTGCACCTTTAGTGACAGAATCTAACTTATCTGGCAGATAACACAACATTAAATTGCCAATTGATTTTGAAAAGCAGCAAAAGGATATGATAGAAAGTGACCGAGGCTTAGAAATTAGGATGAGGCAAAGTTAATATGTGTTACCTGAGAAATTAATAATCATCTTTCCTGCTTGCTAATGAGGGTTTACAGACAGCAGGTTTAATTATTGAGGCCGTATGTTTGATGTCAGCCTTTGATCGGCACTGACTCAGCTTGTTCTCTGCAGAGAAAATACTTTAATCTCCTTTTTTTTTTGCAGTCTCTTACACCCCTCCCACATAACCTGACTGGATTAAAGAGAAACCAGACCCTTATGTGTTCACTTTGTTTCACGCTTTAGATTGAAATGGGTTTCCTATTTTGACTGTGGTGACACAACTTAACTTTTTGTTTCCTTTTTTCTTTTGTTATTTTTTACCCAAGGGCATGTGATTTAACACAGTCAGCTTCCTACTGGTCACTGATTTCTCAGGAAACAACCGTATGTAATGGTACCTGCACACTGTACTCTTCCTACCTCTTCTACTCCTGTCTATGACACTGGCCTTCTCCCGACACTTCTCTACACAAGTTCCCTTAACCATTAAGGGAAGTTTATAAATGGTTGTAATACGGATCTTCTCAAATCATTGGAATGATTAAACAAGACCATAATTTTTTTTTTCTGTGTCTATGTCTGTTACTTCTTCTACTAATATCACTTAATTACTAGCAGAACCAGGGAAGGTGATTGTAGTCTTACAGGGAGACTTTTCTACTGGTTACCAGTTTAACTTCCCCAAATGAACTAAAAATGGGTTTAGGAGGGTAGTAATGGGAGTCAGGTCACTGGAGGAAAGGAACAAAAATAGATCGACAAGTCAGGCACAGAATATTAATAAATCAATCTGAGAAATTGATCACTGTGTTATTTCTCAAAATATGTTTTCTATCCCAGCAAACTTGCCTCGGTTGCTTATCAGATATTTAGATTCCTGGACTTGATAGAAGACTTACTGAAAGAGAAAATTTGGAGTTGGGTCCTAGGAAGCTGCTTTTTGAACAAGATTCCCATGTGATCATAGCACACATGTAAGTATCATGCACTGTAATGGAAGTTTTAAATGGGATATAAATAAATAAACAAAATACTCAAAGTAAATGGTTTTCCATTTTCCCTTTTGATATATTAACTGACAATCCTTTCCCCCTTCCCCTCACCACTCCCATATTCAGAACTCTTTTTTCTGAAATTCAGCAGAACCAGCTCTCTTTTTCCCAAAGCCAGAAAAGTGATGAAACACAGCCCTGGCAGGTATAGAAGTAAAGATGTACATTAAGCCACTGCAAACTCTCGTTATAAATAGAAATATATAACTTATGAATAAATAAATTAGAAAATCAACACATGACTCTAAAAGGAGCCTTGAGCCTCTGTTCCTCAGATCCAAAAGCAGTTATTAAATTGGCAAAATAAGTCACAGTCTTTGCAACTTCCCTCAGAATTATCGCCAGCTCCACAAAACGGGTACAAAATGAGAGCCTTTCCTTGTGGGCGAATATTATCTCCTCTCACTGCCAAGCTGAAAGTTACAGTTAAAACGCCTTATCCATTAGTCCTAGTTTTCCATGTGTTTTAACGCCTCATGATGAGACAAGCTTTCACACTCCGGCTCCATGTTGACTATGCTGTATTATTGAGTCTCATTTTTCATGAAATTAGGAACAAGCATCAATATTGTCTATCCATTCGCTTTCAACCACCCAGAGTCAGGAGTGAGGTTTTATTTTGTCTGTTTTGTTTGGGGAATAAAAAGTACCTTCCAGTTGTCTGATTTTCCTGATGATTCTGATCTCTAGAAGAACTGCAAGGGATCCAGAGAATGGCTAAGATACTCACTTTGGCCATGTTGTTTACATTTTTTCTACACGTATCGTATATATTTCACATCTCAGTAAACATACGTCTTTGACTACAGAGCACACGCAAACACAGACCCATGCTCTCATATGATTCAGTCTGTATAGAAATTCGTAGATCAGCATGGTAAAGCAAAATTCATAACCAGACTGATGGATACTTCATTTGATAAAAATAAAACTCTAAATTATAATTTTGTTCAGTATTAGCTTAATTCACATTATTTTGTTTTCCTGGAAAGAGACTCAAAAGTCTAAAATTTGCTGTTTTTGATTTGGTTTTGTCTGGCTTCCTTTTGTGATAGGTGAGTCTAAACCAAGGGAGGGCCACTCAATAAAATGGAAATGCTGGATGGATTGCTTTGTTTTGCTTTATTTTCTCTATTCCCCTCTCTCTTTGTCACCTGTCTCTCACTAAATTCTATGAACTAATGTTTACTGGGCATTTGGTATGGTACAGGCCCTGTACTATGGCATCTACTTCATTCACAAAAGTATGCAGAAGAGGTACTTGAATTTAGAAAGGATAATAAGTTCCTCATGATCATAAAGCTAGAAAATGAAAGGGCCAGCTCACTCACTTATTGGTTCATTCATTCATTTGTGCCACCAATATTTATAGCTGACTTATTATGTGCAGCTGTTCTTGATCTTGGGATGCAGCAGTGATACCCCTGCCTCATGGAGCTTTTATTCGAAGTGGGGAGATGGACACACACATACATACACACAAGCACACACAGTATGGACTTCAAAAGCTGTGGAGAAGAAATGAAACAAGATGAAGACTAGAAACAAATGGAGATCACATATTAGTTTAGACAGGTGATCAGAAAAGGCATTTTTAAGAATAAAACATTTGAACTAATTGAATGTTTGGAAGAAAGGGACAATGTAGGTATTTGGAAGATGAGAAATTTTAAATGATCTGTAAGTCCCTGTACAGTCAGTTGTTTTGCCTCCCTTATAATCTTATTTTTTCCTATGCTACCACTCATTCTAAACATTCCTGATTTTCTGTTTGTTTCCTAATGGGCTACGCATCTTCTTAGTTTAGAATTTTCACCTGTGCCATTCCTTTTGTTTCCTGCTAAATATCCTTCCACATAGGTTGTATTTTTCTGGCTACTTTCTGCTCCTATACCATGCAGTATGTGTCTTGTTAGCACAGTATTCACAAATTGCCATTGATCTGTTTGTATTTCTTGTTAAACTATAAGATCTATGAAGAAGTAGTTATATTCCCAAGTTAATTAAAAACATAAACTCAAGCAGAACCATCTATGCCAATGATCATAGTAACATTATGCAAAATAGCCAAAAAGTGAAAACAACAGTGTCCATCAATAGATAAATGAATAAACGAAGTATGCTACACACATACAATATAGTATCATTCAGCCCTAAAGAGACAAAACTCTGAAACATGTGACAACGTCGAATAAATCAGACACAGAAGGACAAATGTCATATAATTCCACTTATATGAGGTACCTAAAGTAGGCCAATTCATAGAGACAGAAAGTAGAATAGAGGTTAAGATAGGAGAAGAAAGGGAATTGTTTAATGGGTTCAGAGCTTCTGCTTAGGATGATGAAAACATTCTGGAAATAAATCATAGTTGTGGTTATACAAATTAGTGAATTATTTAATGCCACTACATTATACACTTAAAATGGTTAAAGTGGTCATTTTTAAATATATATTCTGTCACAATAAAAAAGTACCCTTGGATGAAGGTTCTTTTATTCTTTCACAATTATACCCCTAGCACCTTGCATGGTACCTGGCAGACACACCAGATGCCTAACACCTGTTTATAGAACGAATGAGCCAATATTAAGTTCAGCTTTATGTCCAGGGCCTATCTATGCACTTAACCACTGCATAGGTGATTTTCAGAGTGTGTTATGCAAGCATCATGAAATGATTTAAGGTGAAGTTTGAAGTGGTTTTAGGTGGAACGGAGCCACAACATCACCACCATGTAGCACAGTGCTCTCTCTCTCTCTCTCTCTCTCTCTCTCTCTCTCTCTCTCTCTGACACACACACACACACACACAGAGACAGAGTTTTGACTGGCTTTCTGATTATTGCTACTTTTAAATTTCCTGTTTTTTAGATCAAAGTGAGTCTCATTTTTGTTATCTTTCTTCAATGCTCTTACAACACTTGCTGATCTCTCTCTTATTTTTTCTTCCCTCTTTCTTACTCCACCCCCTCCCCCCGCTCCATTTTTTTGAGACTGTCTTACTCTGTCGCCCAGTGAGTATCAGCTTGGCTCACTGCAACCTCCGCCTCCAAGGGCCTAAGCCATTCTCATGCTTCAGCCTCCTGAGTAGCTGGGATTATAGGCATGTGCCATCACACCTAATTTTTTTTGTATTTTAGCAGAGATGAGGTTTCGCCATATTGTCCAGGCTGGTCTCGAACTCTTGAACTCAGGCAATCTACCCACCTTGGCATCCCAAAGTGCTGGGATTACAGGCACTGCACCCGGCAACCCCCTTTCTTTTCTTTTTTCTTTTCAGCATAAAGAAAACATTTCAGGCTCAGATCTCTCCATCCCCCACGGGCAGCAACACTTAGAAAGCAATCATGCAATTTGTAATGTTATCTTCATCTTTTGAAATGTAAAAGTGATACTGGCTTTTCATAGATGGTTATAATACGATGCATAAAGTATTTTAAAGGATTTGATTTAAAGAAAATATTAGAAGACAATAATAATAATGCTGATGGGGCCGAGCGCGGTGGCTCACACCTATAATCCCAGTACTTTGGGAAGCTGAGGCGGGTGGATCACGAGGTCAAGAGATCGAGACCATCTTGGTCAACATGGTGAAGCCTCGTCTCTACTAAAAATACAAAAAAAATTAGCTGGGCATGGTGGCACATGCCTGTAGTCCCAGCTACTCGGGAGGCTGAGGCAGGAGAATTGCTTGAACCCAGGAGGCGGAGTTTGCAGTGAGCCGAGATCGCACCACTGCACTCCAGCCTGGGTGACAAGAGTGAAACTCCGTCTCAAAAATTTATATATATTAATAATAATAATGATGGACTATGGATATCTCCAAAACCAGGAATGTGTTACAAGGATGACTGAGGGAGCTGAAGCTGTCCTAACTTGGGCTCACTGCATTCCTGGGCTTGGGTCTGCTTTTCTCTTTTTCTACATCAAGGCAGCTGGTGTCTATCTCTCTGCGTGCCCTCTAACTGCCTCTCTTTCCTTTTGGCCCCTGCTCTCTGTCCACTGCTCCACCTCTCACCACCCCACGTGGTGCATTTCAGACTGTTTTTGCATAGTTCTGTCTTCCACACCAAGTCTGGAGAAGTGGGGAAAGTGCTGATAGTCGAAAGTGCCTGTCTGTGTGGAATAATTGCTGTGTTTCCTTGTTCCATATAGAGTCTTGATGAAAAGTGCATAGCTGCTTGTTTTATTCATTACCTCTGACATTTCCCCTGAAAACCACTGAACTTTTCCCTGGCCTTCTTTAGTTTTCAGCATTGGTTCCAAGTGAATAGCAGTAACAGTAGTAACCAAAATACAAAGGGGTGTGGCAACTTGTTTTACAGGGGAATGCTACTTTAAACTGAAGTGCATTTATTGGTTTTGTTACATTCACCCAATACAGGCACGCGCGCACACATGCACATGCTCACAGACACACACACTGAGTCCCTCTTAGGATTTAGAACCATGGGTTATGGATACTAGACGTGGGTTGATAGGCTGGTCATTAACTGAGCCCTACACAAGAAAGGAGAGTCAGACCACTTCTCTTGGGAATGGACACTCAAACATGGAACGTGATTTGTTTGTGTGTGTCTGCGTGCTACATTGATAATAAAGACACTGGCTTTTTTCTTCCTTATTTCTCCTGTGGAATCTTAGCTCCAAGACAGCTTCCTACCTTCCTTCCTTTCCACTGTATTGAACCACAGGGTGGCAAACTTTGGCATATGCAAAGTCTGCCTCTACTTCTATAACACTTTTTCATCAGAAGCCATGGTAAAAAAAAATTATTAAGTATAACATGCACAGAGTTGTGTAAATCCAGGACAGATCCTGTGCAGAGAAGCTCAGAAGGAAGGTAGGGGTCAGATATACAGCACAAAAGTCTTAAACCTTGACTTTTCCCCTAAAAGGCTCATTTAAACATACACACACATGTGTGCGCGTGCACACACACACACACACAGAAATAGAGAGTAATGCACAGACACATTCTGAATTAATCTCCAAGAAAACAGCATTCACGCATCACTGCTGACAGCTCCCTGCAACATGCTTTACACTTCACAGAAACCAAGACCATCAGGAAAGCCCCGAATGAGGCAGGTGCCTCCTTTTCTCCAGCAAAAGAACTGAGATGAATGATGGGAGTGTGGCTGTGACTGCTAGGGTCTGTCCCTGCTATTTATCTGCACAAATTATGAACCAGCCTGCATTCTTCTTACTCCTTACCTCTGACCTCACTTTATTGAGACAAATGTATTTGTTGCCTCTGTTGCTCCCTAAATCTCAGCATCACCACAGTGCATCTAACTCCGGCCCACTACCTAACCATCTAGCTATGGTTCACTAGTTCCAGTGTTCTCTTTCTGTTAGAGATGATAAATGGAATGGCACATTTGTCACCCATACAGGGTTAGGGCTGTGTCGCACCGATATCTAATGTCTCTCAACCTGTATGACTCAATGGCAGATTTACGCATTATTTTAAATTATTTTGAATCAGATTGTATTTTTAAACTATGCCAAATCACAGATCAGTATCTCTCTGGGTAAGATGGTTTTCTCTTTCTGTCAGTTTCCTTAATTTCCGCCACTTTCCTTAAAATTTGTTTAGCTCATGCGAGTGGTACCTTAAGGACAGTCCTTTTATCTCGTGAACAAAGGATGGGAAGAATAACACCATCAGAGTCAAGAACCTGAGTTCTCTTCCTATTCCCAAGTTCCTGACTTCCGAGTGATCTTGGGAGAATATCTAATATTTTTGAATCTCATTTTTCTATGGGACAAATGGAGCATTAAACATGGACCTCCCGTTAATATTATATAATATTAGGTTGGTGCAAAAGTAATTGTGGCTTTTTAAACCATTACTTTTAATTGCAAAAACTGCAATTACTTTTGCACCAAACTAATATTATAGGGTCCCAGTCAGAAAATGAGTAGATATCGATATTGTTAATAAACTTTATCCACATTCTATATACAATCATTTCAATTATAACCATATTTTATAGTATCTTTATGAATTACATGTATCAAAGTAATACATGATATGGTTAAATTTGAATTAAAAGTGATAATTTTTACCTCACTGTTCCTTGCTTGAAGACCATCTCCCTGAGAGCTTTTATTTTAATAATTTCTGGCTTTTGATTTTAATAAATTTTGGCTTTAGTGTGTTGGTCGTTATTTCATAGGTCTTAGGCAGTATTCTTCAAACTATCTTTTCATTTACTACTTAGACTCTTTTGACTTTATTTTTTATATTTTTCTGTCTCACCTTCTTAGAATACTTCTAATTATTTCTTATCTCAAATTTCTGCCCAGAAAAGAAACTGAGTGAATGGAAATGGACAACCTTCCCCTTTCATTTCCTATATCCCGAATTCTGCAGAACCACTGATTCTGCCTAGAGGGACCACTCACCTGAGACCAAAGGGCAACTTGGAGCACTCACTTAAGGGGACATCAATGGAAACATTGGGTCCTGGTGTGACAACTGTGAGAGGGTTATTTATTTATTCAATGGTAATACAACATATGGCAAAATCATTCAGAATCCCCTTCCTTCAATCAATAATTTGCCAAGATAAAGATAACTTGGCACCCTTCTAAATTTAATAGTTTTTCAGCTGCAGCGAGGGTTGCTTTGACAATAATATGTCTTTTCTTTTGTGCCAGCTTCTGCCTTCAGTTTAAATAGCAGCACAATTAGACCTAGATTCCTGCAACTGTCAAGATGAATAAAATGAAGCAAGGAATCCATTCCTTTATCCTGTTGCATTTTGAGTTTGCTTTCTAAGGTAATTATTCACAGGGTGTAGCATTTTGTTTTGTTTCTCCATGGCAGAGGATGAACATGCAGTATAAATCAATGCCCTGTTCTTATCTAGGATTACATAGGGAGAGAGCTCTGAAGCTGATTGGAGATGTTTTGGAGAAGGAGAGATTTTTTACAAGGACAAGTGTAAAGGACTGCTTAGCTGATACTAAAAAATCTTCAATGGTGTCAAGGAATACAAATTAAGGACCATGTGGAGAAGGCCAATAGGAAATCCCTGTTTGTTGAAGAATAATAAATATGTTTAAAAATATATTTAATTTTGATTAAAGCAAAGCCTTTCATTGGATGCAGCACTTAATCTATAAGAATTCTGTTCTATAAGACTAGTTTAAAAAGATTTGCTTAGTAGAATTAATAATAAAAATAATGGAACAGAATAGAAATTGATAGGTAAATTACTTGGTTCAAAATTTGCCTCTTCTGTTACCAAGTTATAAAACTGCTAAGATAACAAAGAACAGCCTTCCCTCTGATTTTAGAAACGATATTAGTAAACAATGGCATCTATCATGCATGGAAGGAAGCACATATTATGATAATAATATCATCCTCCATTTGAATTGTGTTTTTAGCTTTTCAGTACACTAAAATATCTTCACCAGTTTGAATCTCCAAGACTCTGGAAATAGGACAGTAGGTGTTAGTGTTTTTACTTTCTGGACGAGACAGGTGAGCCTGAACTGAAACCTGCTTCTCATTAGCTCGTAGCCTTCTGATAGCTCAACTGGAGGAAAAGTCAACTCACTCTAAGCCTAAATTCGATAGCATTTCAACTGGAAGTAAAGCTCTGGACAAAATGTTTTGTTGTTGTTGTTAAAACTGATTAAGAAAAATAATATCTCCCTTCCCTTTCTACTCAATCATTTATCCTTCTTCAAATCCTTGTAAGATTTCTAATTCAACTCAAATACTCTTTATATGTTTCACTCCTGGAGTCGGTGATAAGAGGTTGGAACTCCTTTACTATGTTTAGGTTGTCCTGAATTCAACATACAGTACGTTAATGCTAGACCTTCCAAAAGGTTGTAAATATAATCGGCCCTCAAGTCAAATTCTGCTCTGTCACCTCTATCGATGACCTTCCATAAGTTACTGAATTGCTTTAAACTTTAGTTTTCCATCTATAAAATACTTAAATAAATATACCTCCTGCCATGGTTATTGGATTTTTATATGTGTCTCTTTCACTAATAAGTTCTGTTATTTTGGATCTATCAGTCAGAGGACTCCACTTCCCAGATATTAGGGTTTTGTAAGTGACTCAGGACAAGCCTGCCAAGGAAGTGGAAACCCTTGCATATGGAAACTGGTGTGATGCTGGACATGTGACCCATAGAAGATCTGCCAATGCTCTTCCTTGGGCCTTCTCTGCTGGAGTCATGGCTAACCTCTCTTGCAGCCTGGATGTCCATCTTCTTATCATATGAAGGAACATGCCTGTGGAACAGTAGACTGAATCCCATTCAAGGCACAAAAAGAGGAGGGAGAGTAAGCAGGCAGTGGATCTTACATTATTCTTTTAATATTTTACTTTTCATGTTTAATTTTAATGTTTGACTTTATTTTTGCTTAGTCTACCTTGAGTCAATAGATTTGTTTATAATTTGAAGATTTATGTTTAAGGATTACTTCATAGGGTTATGGAGAATGTTAATGAGGCAATAATTGAAAAGTGCTTAGCACAAAATCTCACACATATGAAGCACTCACTTCTCTCTTACTTCCAATACTATGTTACTGAGACTCAGAAAAGCTAAGTAATCTTCCCAAGATCAAATAACTAGAATATGGAAAACTAAGTTTTCACTCAGGTATGCCTGACTCCAAAGTCCATGTTCCAAGATATGGTGATTTCCTCCTATGCTGATTTTTCTGTCATCCAGAAGCAGTATTCTTGGGCATGCAGCTGAGTGATCTTGTTTTTATCCTCATTGTCTCATCATATTTTAAAATTATTCTTAATGAGCCTAGTGCTGGTGTGGCCTAGACACTACAAAGGAACAGATTTTCTTATTTCCAAAAAGAAGGCTTCTCTTCTTAGGTGGAAAGAGATACTGAGACCAGAGAGAATGCTGGTGAGTAACTGAAACCCTGGAGATGTCCATCAAGGTGTCTTCATCTTGGTTTTCCATTTTCTGGAACATGCTCAGCTAATTAAACTTTTAATGGGCTACATAGCTGCCTTCCTGAGAAAATTGTATCAGGGGCCACTTGCTGTGTATGTGTTTTGGACTGTTTTTACAGCCTGTGGAAATCCTTGATAAAAGGTGAGTCCTTCTGCTTTTCAACTTAAAGGAAAATATAATTGACTGTTTTTTTGTTTTTTCTGTTTTAACAGCCTTCACTTTCCCTGATTACATGTCTGCTGACTAAGAGAAAGTGAAGACAGAGACTGCTTCCTTTTGATTTAAAGTCTAGTTTGGTGCTGAGACTGAAATAGTTTTCCTGAAGCTTAGGAAGGGCTGTGCATTTATGTGAATATAAGTGAGTGAGTGAGCGTGTGTGTGTGTGTGCATTTCCTGTGGCACCTAAACGATCCTAAGCTTGTAAGTCCATGAGTTAACTCCCATTCAGTGCTAATGTTTGCCACCAATGTGGTGGACAGATTTTAGGGAGGCCCCATGAACCCTATATCTTGGAGTTTACATCTTGTATAACCGCCTGCCTTTGATTGTGGACACCCTGTTTCTTGCTTTTAGAATATAATACGGCAAAGGTGACAGGAGTTCACTTCTGGGATTTCTGTGACTATGTTCCATTAGCTAAGACCTTCTTGCTGCCAACTCACTCTTGCTCCCTTGCCTGCCTCAAAGAAGCAAGGCGCCATGGTACAAACTTCCTATAAAGACGGCTACTTAGGAGGCAACAGTAGGCAAACTTCAGGACCTTGAGACATCCTCCGGCTGACAGCAAAAGACTAAAGCTCTCAGTTCTACAGCCACAAGAAAATAAACTCTGCGGACAACCCGGCAGATCTAGAGAATTCTTCTGGCCAATGTCTCGAGTGCAGTCTGGTGAGACTCTGAAGTAGAGGACCTAGTTAAAATGTTGGCTGAGCTGTTTACCCATAGAAAATAGAAGGCAATAAACCTGTGTAGTTTTAAGCTGTTAAGTTTGCAGTAATTTGCTATGCAGCGAGTGATCATTAATGCAATAGACACCAAATTATAAACAGATTATTAACATGCACGTACTTTGTGTAAGATAAGGGGTTTGCAGTCAGATCCTCTAAATTGTGAATATTAGGTGCAGACTTTGTTAGCTATATGTGTTCTTCAGAACCTTATTTAATGTCTGCGAGCTTAATTTAGATTTCCTAAACTGAAAGAAAGAAAAAAAGAAAGAAAGAAAGAAAGAAAGAAAGAAAACAAAAAGGAAGGAAGGGAGGAAAAAAGGAGTGGGTGGGGGGAATTTAAAAAGCATAGCCTTAGTGCTTAAATGACAAAATGACAAATTGGTTACAAACTTTTTTTTCTTTTTGAGAGATGTTGCCCAGGCCGGAGTGCTGTGGCATGATCATAGCTCCGTACAGCCTCAACCTCCCAGGCTGAAGCAAACCTCTTGCCTCAGCCTTGTGAGTATCTGGGTCTGCAGGTGCATGCCACCATGTCCAACTATTTTTTTTATTTTTTGTAGAGATGAGGTCTTACTATATTTCCCAGGTTGGGGTTACCAACTTTAAATTAATACACAAATGTTGCCTACATCTAACCCTCTAGTTAACCTCTCATATAATTAACCTCATTTCTCATAGCACTTTATTAATAACTTTATTTCACCTTATAACTAGACTGTGAGATTAACAAGAATAAAAAGATTGCTGTCTTATTCACTTTAAAATCTCTAGGTAAAACAAAGCCAGCTGGGCTAGCAAATAGCCTTATATAAATAAATAATTTTCAGATTTGTAAATTCATGAATCTACATTAGGGGTTTTGAGCAAATCAACGTGGTTTGCTGAACTTGATAAAGTGATAAATTACATTTGGTTTTACTCTTTCAATCTCAAGGCTAATTGATGTGCCAAGAGTCTAAAATAAGATGGATAAATAAATTTATAGTTAAAAACCAAATTTCTGCAAATATAATTTACAGAATTGCTGACCACTAGGTGGCTCACTCATGGTCTCTAACTGAATATCAGTGTTGTTCTATGGCTAGAACATGACATTTATCTCAGAAATATATAGGTTTAAACATCTAGGAGACATCTAAGATATGATGAATATAAATCAGGAGGATTTTCTTCAAAGCACTTTTTGCCTGAACCTTGAATTCTGATGGAGCCACCCTCAGGATGTGTGATAGATTGCAAAATATGAGCACATTTGCTTCCCATCCTAGTATGCACCACCACCTTCAATGCAGCTTTGCCAATTATTTTATAAAGGGGTAGAATCCACTTGCTAAACTTTGAAACTGTCTGACCTCATGACTTGTTTGACAAGTGGATTTAGGCTGATGTGTTGTTAGGAGACTTCCAAAGCTAAGTCTTAGGAGGACTTGGACCTTTTACCTTCACAATCTTGGGCATTGCCCTGTGAATAGCACACAAGAAAGGCACTGGTCAGCAACCAGTACACAGAGAAGTCTTAAAAGGAAGGAGAGGCCATGTGCAGAATTGAGATTCCTGTGAACAGTCCACAGCAACTGTGAGACACATCTGGATAACCCAGCCCCTGGCTAACGTAATCACAGTCAACTCACAGAATCACGAATAAAATTAATCATCGTCATTAAGCCACTGACTTTCAAGTGATTTGTTACATGATAAAATCTCAGCAGACCCTCCTGATTCAAACTCACACACCTACATGTGTACACACACAGGCAGGCATGCATGTGCACACACACACACATACACACAAAGACACACACGAATAGCATTAAGAGTTATTGCTAGATATTCAATAACTGATGGTATGCTTGCTATCCTTTATATTTGGGTCAAGGGAAAAAACAAGCAAAGAAATGAGGATTGAGAACCAGAAACTTATTTTCTGAGGCTGTTTCCTTTTTATGTAAAATGAATGTCAAAAGGTTTTTTGTGAAGATTGAACACACAGGGCCTGAAAGGTAGGAATTAGCTGGTTTTGTTTGCTTCTCTGAATCCTCATGTTTCCTAGACTCCTGTTTTACTCCTGCTATCGCTATAGTATAAACTTTTAGTTAGCAGTGGGTGCACTCTTTCTCATGTTTTTTTTTTTTTAATTTGTTTCTTTGGGTGTTTTTAATCTAAACCTGTGGATTTAATCCAAACTTGTGGAAGGAATTAGAATGTAATTCAAACTCCACTCTGAATGTCAGTCATTGTCAAAGACATTTTACTCATTTATCTAACTGTCATTCCTTCGTTTTAGGGACCGCTTCTCTCTGATGGAATATAATGAAGGAGGAAATGCAGTCAAACAGCCAGTCTCCTAATCAAGGCAATCAGAGCCTTCGTTTAGGAGTTAGGTTTAGATACCAGGAGAGACAGGACCACTGCTCTTCTGAGATCCCAAGCTCTTCTTTGTCATATAGACCTGAAAGGATCACTGCCTTTCCCATTAAGAGGAAAGAACCTGCCATAGAATGAAAATGTCACAAAGGAAAGCAGGGGGTAAAGAGAGAAAAAGAGAATGCATACAGATGTATTTCTCTATTTCTTAAAAATATAATTTGAACTCCCAAGTCCAGCTATTTCTCATGTTTACATTTTCAGTAATGTAATCACATGAATTCATTTTTCTCCTTGAACAAGCTTGAAATTAGGCATCAATCTCTCCAAGTAAAAAGCCCTATGGTTAATATCCTGATGATGTTTACTTGGAGGGTGCAGTGAGGATATTTTGCGTGCTTCTAAAAAGGATTAATAGATGTATCAGCCCAGTCCCTTATATGCTGTCCTTTAACCTCAGTTTGCTAAGTACAAGGTAAAAGCATCATTCTATGTTGTGTACGTGTGTGTGTGTGTGTGTGTGTGTGTGTGTGTACCTTTGTGTTCTGAACTAATCACAAAAAAAATGTGCTATCAGAGCTGTATAAACGTTTTAACAGTTCCACAGATAAATCTTCATTCACTTCAGGCAAATCACTTACCTTTTTGTGAACACCTAAACTCTTCCATTGTCAAAATATACTTGCTCATATGAAATGCCATAAAGTCAAGTAAATAGGGTATCTTCACGAAATCAACAACTAAATAACTTTGAAGAAGCTACAAAAGGGATGAACTCTCTGGAAAGTTTACTGGGTAAACACTGAGTGGTCCAACATCATTATAAATCTAGACAAGAAGCATTTGAGTTCAAAATATGACTTGAAGTACTCTAAGCAAGTAAATGAAATGATTTCAGAATTGCCAAAGAGAGTGTATGTACGTGTACTTACACATATGTATATGTGTATATATTAGCGTGTGACTGCATATCACTTTGGGATATTAATGGTGTTCTTCCCTTTTTTCCTCCCTCTCTTTTATTCCTTCATTCATGCAGGAAGCAGCTTCTACCGCTCTCCCCTCTGAAGGGCCTGTGAGAATGTAGGAAGCAGGGTGCCACAGATCCTGGCATTTGTGTTTGAAAGCCCAGATCTGTCAAGCAAAAGAGTGACTGCAAAGAAGTGAAGTGAATTAAAGGAAGCTGGCAAAAAAATTTTTTTTTTTTCTTGACACAAGGAAGAAATGCTCCCAAGGAAGAAGAAAATAGAAACAGAGTTATACAGCCCCTGGATGGAATAGGTAAGAGGGACCTGAATGTATTTAGGTCCCCAGAAAATAATCATCCTCAGACATAGCTTCACTTCACAGTCTCTACCTGGCATTGGAACATGAAGCTCCCAGCTTTCATGATAGCTCTGCTGCAGGATAGTCCAGTCTTCCTGATAGCCCAAGCGATGAAAGTGTCACAATAAGCAGACACAGAGATAAAGAGGGCTTGGCCCATTTTCTGGACATGAACTATATCTTCAGATGCTGATGCAGCTCCCACTTGTGGTAAGGGAACAAGGGATATCAGTAAGGATATGTGAAAGTTCATCTTATTGAAAGTGTGACAGAACCAGAAGCAGATTCTAGAGCCATGTTTGTGTAGCGGGCAGAACCTTGAGTCAATTAAAATCTTTTCTCTGTCAATCATCCAGTCTAAGGTATTTTTCTTTCTTTGTTTTGTTTTTGTTTTTGTTCAGAAAGAGTCTCACTGTCTCCCGGCTGGAGTGAAGTGCTGCCATCTCGGCTCACGGCAACCTCCGCCATCTGGGTTCAAGTGATTCGCATGCCTTGTTCTCCTGAGTAGCAAGGATTACAACTGTACACCATCACACTTAGCTAATTTTTGTTATTTTAGTAGAGATGGGGTTTCATCACAATGGCCAGGCTGGTATCGAACTCCTGGCCTTAAGAAATCCACCCACCCCGGCCTCCCAAAATACTGGGATTACAGATGTGAGCCACTGAGCCTGGCCAGGCATTTCTTTACACCAATGCAACAACAGACTAACAAAAGTCATAACTGAAATCAATCCTAACAATTTTGGAAAAGTATTAGCGGGGAGGATCCAAGATGGCCAAATAGGAACAGCTCTGGAGCGCAGTTCCCAGTGAAAACAGCACAGAGGGTGAGTGCCCACCACATTTCCAAATAAGTTTTCAGTGCCCACAGACCAGGAGATTCTCAGGCCGAAAACTGCCATGAGATTTCAGCGTGGCGGTTTCAGCCACTGCCGGGTCGGCACATAGAATCTCACACAAGTCTGGGAAGCTGTTTCAACTGGTGCCTGGAGCGCCTGAGAGACAGAGCCGCCCATTCAACTGAAAGGGAGGGGGCTGAAACAGGTAGCCAGGCAATCTGGCTCCACAGATACCACCCCTACAAAACAAGCAATCTGAAATGCTCTGGATTGAGAGTTTCGCAGCAAGTGCAGCTGGACCCAGGACGGTCCAGCTCAGTCAGGGAAAGGGCATCCCCGCCACTGAGGCAGTTCACACAGCAGCTGGGCAGAGCCTGCAGCAGCTCAGCAACACCTCTGTTGGCAGACTGTGACTAGACAACTATGTGCATGACGGCATCTGCAAAAAAAGGCAGAAGCATGACAGGGACTTATAAATAAAGCCTGACCTTCCTAGGACAGAGCAACTGGAAAGAGGAGGTTATGAGTTCAGCTGCAGCAGACTTAAAGGTACCCGCCCAGCAGCTCTGCACAGAACAACAGGGCTCCCAGAAGAGCACTTGAGCTCCTATAAGGGACAGACTGTCCCCTCAAACAACTCCCTGACCCCCGTATATGCAAAGAGACACCACATAAAGGAGAGCTCAGGCCGACATCTGGCAGGTACCCTTCTGGGAGGAGGACAGCAGAGGAAGAAACCGGCGGCAACCCTTGCTGTTATGCAGCCCCCATAGGTGATCCCCAGGTGAGCGGGGTCTGGAGTGGACTTCCAGCAGTCCTGCAGCAGAGGGGCTGACTGTTAGAAGGAAAACTAAGAAACATAAAGAAATCACTTCAACATCAACAAAAAGGATGTCCACTCAAGAGACCCCATCTGAAAGTCATCAATTACAAAGACCACAGGTAGATAACGCCACTAAGATGGGAAGAAACCAGCACAAAAAGGATGAAAACACCAAAAACCAGAATGCCTCTCCTCCTCCAAGGGATCACAACTCCTCACTAGCTAGGGATCAGCGATGGATGGAGAATGAATCTGATGAACTGAAAGAAATAGGCTTCGGAAGGTGGGTAATAACAAACTTCTCAGATCTAAAAGGGCATGTGCTAACCCAATGCAAAGAAACTAAGAACCTAGAAAAAGGGTTAGATAAAATGCTAACTAGAATAAACAGCTTAGAGAAGAATATAAACGACTTGGTGGAGCTGAAAACCACGGCACGAGAACTTCGTGAAGCAAACACAAGTTTCAATAGCCGATTTGACCAAGCAGAATAAAGGATATAAGAGACTGAAGAGCAACTCAATGAAATAAAACAAGAAGGCAAGAATAGAGAAAAAACAGTAAAAAGAAATGAACAAAGCCTCCAAGAAATATGGGATTATGTGAAAAGACCTAATCTACGTTTAAAAGGTATACCTGAATGTGAAGGAGAGAACGAATCTAAGCTGGAAAACACTCTTCAGGATATCATCCAGGAAAACTTCCCCAACCCAGCAAGGCAGGCCAACATTCAAGTCCAGGAAATACAGAGAACACCACAAAGATATTCCTCAAGAAGAGCAACCCCAAGGCACATAATCATCAGATTCACCAGGGCTGAAGTGAAGGAAAAAAATGCTAAGGGCAGCCAGAGAGAAAGGTTGGGTTACCCACAAAGGGAAGCCCATCAGACTAACAGTGGATCTCTCTGCAGAAACTCTACAAGCCTGAAGAGATTGGGGGCCAATATTCAACATCCCTAAAGAAAAGAACTTTCAACCTATAATTTCATATCCAGCCAAACTAAGCTTCATAAGTGAACGAGAAAGAAAAATCCTATATGGACAAGCAATTGCTGAGAGATTTTGTCACCACCAGGCCTGCCTTATAAGAGCTACTGAAAGAAGCACCAAACAAGGAAAGGAACAACCAGTACCAGCCACTTCAAAAACATACCAAATGGTAAAGACCATCGACACAATGAAGAAAATGTGTCAACTAACAGACAAAACATCCAGCTAGCATCAAAATGGCAGGATCAAATTCACACATAACAATATTAACCTTAAATATAAATGGACTAAGTGCCCCAATCAAAAGACACAGACTGGCAAATTGGATAAAAAGTCAAAACCCATTATGTGTGCT